>CAUYQV010046068.1:0-21931 GCA_963574575.1 Galagoides demidoff
AATTTTGTATCATTATACATTCAACATATAAATATATATTATATGTATATACATATATATTTAATTTAAAATCATTCTACCTCATCTGGATATACCTGATATTAAAATTGGAAAAAAATATATTATTATAAAGGGAAATTATAAACATATCTCACTTATAAATGAGGATGCAACATCCTAAACAAGATATTAACAAGTGGAATTAAAAATTATTTGCATGTTTTGAATCAGACAAAAGCTTAATAACTAGGCTCTATAGAGAACTTAATCCACATGAAAAAAGCCAACAATTCCATATATCAATGGGGAAGAGAGATGAACAGAACCTTCTTTGAAGAAGACAGACAAATAGCTAGCAAACATATGAAAAAATGCTCATCATCCCTAATTATGAGAGTAATGCAAATTAAAACTACCCTGAGATATCATCTAACCCCAGCGAGAATGTCTGATATCACAAAATCTCAAAACTGCAGATGCTGGTGCAGATGTGGAGAGAAAGGAACACTTTACACTGCTGGTGGGACTGCAAAGTAATACAACCTTTTTGGAACATAGTATGGAGAAACCTCAAAGAACTCAACCTAGACCTCTCCTTTGATCCTGCAATCCCATTTTTTCTATCTACCCAGAAGGAAAAAAAAAAAAACCAACAACTTTTATTATAAAGACACTTTCACTAGACTGTTTATCACAGCTCAATTTACAATTGCCAACATGTAGAAACAGCCTAAATGCCCACCAACTCAGGAATGAGTTAACAAACTATTAAGCCATTTAAAAAAATGGAGATTTTGCAGCATTTGTATTAACCTGGATGGAAGTGGAACATGTTATTTGTTTCTTTTCTTTTCTTTTTTTTTTTTTCAGTTTTTGTCAGGGTCAGACTTCAACCCACTCTCCTCCTGTATATGGGGCTGGCGCCCTACTCCTTGAGCCACAGGCACCGCCCAGGAACATGTTATTCTTATTGAAGCACCACAGGAATGGAGAAGCATGAATCCTCTGTATTCAACTTTGATAGGAGGAAAATTAATGACAATTACGGGCATGGTGGAGGGTGGGGGAAGGGGAGCACAGAGAGAGAAGTAGGGGAGGGTAGGGGAAAGGAAGAAAAAAGAAAATAGTGACTAATTCTCACATAAGTTGGATTTAATTTTGACCAAAGTACCGTTTGACCTTCACGGTTTTAAAACTACTGGATTACCAGCTGTGGTGTTTGTTTTCCTACCACCAAAGCCTACCCCCAATTGCTATTGATAAATAGACTTGCACCTTTATTACAAAGCTTTGAAGAAAGTGAAACACTTCTTGTTCTCAAATGTGGGAAGAGGAAAGATGGGTCACAAGAAAAAAAGACAGCTCATGTTTATTTGGGGGAGAAAAAAACATTCTTGTGGATTTAAATGACAAACAAGTGTTTTCAGATCGTGGCTTCAATCACCTCATCTTCCACTCTCCCGTATTATGTATCTGCCCCACAGGCCCTGAGTTTGTGATTATATAGCTGCTGTTCTCTTGTTATTTCTAATTTCTGCCAACCATTCTGTCACAAATCATTTATGAGCTGTGGTATCTTCTCCCTTCACTTCTTAAAAACACTTTTCCACTTTTTGTGTCTTCTAGATTTCTTTTTACTCCTCTTGTATTTCATTTGAAAATGCTGAATTGTTCAAAGGTGCTATTAGCCCATAGGAATACATCTTTTTTGGTAGGCAAGTAAGCTAAGGATAGAATCTATGCTGTAACCCCTTAGATTTCTGTAATTGTAATTTATTACAACATTTTGATGAAACCAGTTTTCAGGCTAACTATAGTAAAAACCAGAATCCCTTTTTGTCACGGTAATTTGTTTGAGTTCATCAACTCAAGAAAAGATCGTATTATTAAGTGATGTGACCACATTTGATATTCCATCCACTGACATAATCATAGGCAGAACTATTCTGTATATTAAAACTAACATTTTTATGAGAGAGTTCACGTTGTACCTTTATCTTATCTCTATTATTTTCGTCCCAGTGTGTTTCAATGCTCTGACTCATCAGCACCTTCTTTCTAAATTTCTATTATAAGGGTCTCAAAATAGCTTTTGTATTGAGTCTTATAAATGCAACCTGACCCCAACAAACAGGAAAAATAGAAAAGGCTGCTTATAAATACATTCCTAACATCCAGTAAATCAGTGACAGCAAAACATACAATTAGCTTTAAATGGAGGCAGGAGCATCCCTGTGTACTTTGAAGGACAGAGCCTTCATGCCATCTCAAGCTGAGTGCAAAGCTACACACCCACACATGCACAGAAATAGCTGTCTATAGAATGCCATCTGGGAGGCTGAATGTTTTGGGCTTGGGGGAGGGGGGAAGGGAAATAACGTACGGTGAACCAACATGTGGTAGACATCAGCAAACTCTGAAGCAGTTAGAAATGCGAGCCTTCACCGCCAGGCCTGTGGTATAAACAGCAATAATGTTAACAATTACCCAAACAAAGAAAACACGACAGGATCTTTCCATAGATACAGAACAGACATGCGTTCAACCAAATGTGTTTCTGTTGTGCCTGGAAAAGCCAGGGTGTTTAGCATTGCTGTAATTATCACCATTAGCATTTTCCTGGGAGTGAGAAAGTTGTTTTTGTTTTCTTAAGTTATTGGGAAGTGCACATTAGTGAATAAAGACAGTCCCCTTAGGTAAACAGCAATCTCATCTAGTGTGTGTAAACATAGATTTAGGCATTCTTTTAAAAGTTCATTTGTTATCCAGTTAAATAGGGAGTTTGCCGTTCCTGTTAGTACAGAGTAAGAGGCGTGCGCGTGTGATGCCAGGGAGGTGCTGGGCACACTGAATGGGTAGGGCAGAGATGCTCCATTTGTAGGATCTATTTAGTAGGAGATTCTGAAACACAGCTCTAGTCTAAGCTAACCAGAGTGTCACTGTTCTCTTTAGTCATATACAGAACTGATTTCGATCTCTGCCTTCAAGATTTTCACTTCTTACACCCTAAATAAAGACGAGCATTGATATTAAGAGCGGAGTTTGCCTTTGATGGGGTGTGATGCTTGGGAGCAACTCATCAAACCTGCTTATATTTAAAAATAATGAGCTACCAAAAAAATCATTAAAATCATCTTGAACCAAATGGCAATGGGCTAGATGATTAGGGATGATTCCTGTGGATATAGGATCAGACGGAGGCAAAGACAGGGGAAGTCTGCCAGTGCCGAAACATGGCATAAGAACCCAAAAGGAAGAGGGACGAAAGAGAGAAAACTCACGGTTGCTTTTTCTCATTTAGAAACGTTCTGAAGGGTTTTCGTAATGAGATGGGGGACATGAAAGAATCGAAATATGGTGCAAAGCCATGAAAAGACAAACTTTGGGATAAAAAGAATCTGGAGTTGAAAATAAAAACAAGATTCTCACTTTTGCTTTCCTTTACATGCCTTTGAAATTCAGAGCACTGCTCTAGTGGACAAGAATATTAACAATTGGAACGCAAACTGAGTTGGTATAATAAGAAATATCCAAACTTTCATTTTAGTAATCAGGCTCTGAGTCACAGAGGACAGCCCTGCTTGAAGCCCATTAACACATCATAATAACAACCACCTGATGTAATGAAAACACATGAATTCCGAAGAAATAGAAAATGTAAGAGTGGGTCATTATCGCACACACTAATGAGGAACAGACTTTACCTGGTGTCTTGGGTTCCAAAGATTTTTTCAGTCTGCTGAGGCCATTTACACCAGGAAATATTTCATTCTTGTTTGGAATTTCTCCTCGGGACATGTTATAAGACTATTTTCTTGTTTTCAGGCCTTCCTGTTTTAGTTTCACTGAGCTACAGTTTCTATCTATTGCTCGTTATTTGGAGTTTTATAGGAAGCAAAAACGTGAGAGGGAAAGAGCTTGAAACGTTATTGTTCTAAGTCAGATTGTTCGAGTGATGGAGAGGAAGACGGAACCGAAAAGGACTTCACTCTTACTTAGCACATTTCTATTCTGAGATTTTATTTAGTCATTACTGCTGATAATCACTCCTGGCATAGTGTTTTGGAAAGAGGTGAGTGCCAACTTAGGAATATGTGTGGCTTTTAAAAAATCGGGGGTCCCAATCTGTTCCATGGGGTAAATGACCATAGTCCCTGCTTTAGCCTACCTGTTTGTTGTGAGGAAGGAATTGTGTACCTTCCTATACATCTGCACCCAGTTCCCGACACCACAGGCAGCTTAGAGCGGTTCACAGTTCACCCATGAATGGCTTCAAAGTCCCCCTACCTTCTTTCCTTTTCTCAGTCCCCCCCCCCCCCGGGCCTGCCACCACCCTGGAGACATCTTACTAATATTTAGGGCTTGTCTTTCTCCCGTGTTTCAGCATCCCCAATGCCTAGATTAGTGCCTGGAACCTAGTGGATGCTCAAAGGTTTGAGTAAAACACATGAATCATAACTAACGACTTCACTTAGAAGCTCCAAAGTACTATATGAATGAATGGTCACCGTCCTCTGCAGATATAAGATCCTCTTTAGGTTCATTGGAGTTTCTATACAATGGAATGTCACAAACATATGCTTGTAACAAGGACTAATATGGATTCAAATTCTCATCTTTCACTTGCTAAATTTGTGTGTTTGGACAAATTATGTCACCTCTCTCAAACTGAGGCTTATTTTTGCCTATAAAGTGGAAAAAAAATACCTACCCCACGAGCTGATAATAAAGGTGATAACCCATGTTTTAGGAGTAACAGGAGTAAGGCCAGAGTGGACTAGTGCATGCCCCCCAGCCTCGTGGGTGAATCCAGGAGAGCACGGCATTTTCCCACACGGATGCTAAATGTATACCATACTCTTTTTGTACGTTACCTTCTGGATAAATCTGGCCCATAATGAATCTTTCATGAAGTCAACTGCACAGTGAGATTTAAAGCCACAAAACACAGATGCCGTCCTGCTCAAAACTTCCCCCACTGGGATACGACAATATTAAAAAAAAAGTCCTAAAGTTGACTGATCATTTTCTGTCTTGTAGATATATCTCAGGAAAATAAATTATTATCCCGATTTTGATATTTTAGTTAAAAAATACAGTACAAAATAATCTGAGATTTGAAAAAGATCTAGACGTATTAGGACCATAAATCTTACTTGGCTTGGGACAATGCTGATTCTTGTCTGTTTCCTGGCACAATTTTTAACAAATTTTAGACTCTTGTCCTGGTTTGGATAATAAGCTACACGGTCATCCTGCCTACAGGTATCTGTCCACTCTCCATGCCACACTTGAATCTTTTCTGCAATATCCCATCTCACGGTGGTCGATTGCTTGAGCCTTTCCTCTGACTGATAGAGTCGCTGCCCCTGTAGGTACAGAGTGAAGAGAGAGTGGACCTGACCTCCCCTGTCCCTGGGGAGACCAAATGCAGACAGAACCATGTTTGGTCATTCCGAGTAAAATAACGACCAACCTCAGACCAGCTCGAACTTCCTTCTTCTCGAGATGGAACCTGATTTCTGCGAGCTGTCTCTTCTCTCCTCCTCTCTTCTTTACTCTATGTCTTTTCTATGGAAATTCCTCCCCTCCCCCCCCTTCTAACCCCTATTTCCTGTAATAGAGTGAGCAGTCAGCAGCCGCCAAGCTCATCTGGTGTTCACATTAGTCAAACTTCTCCAACCTAACTTCTTCCAGTAATAAAAGTGGTGTTTTGGCTCTCTATTAATTTTCTATAGATGTGTAAGAAATTACCAGAGATTTAGCGGTAGGAAATACCACACGTTCAGTTTCTCCCAGGTTCTGTGAGCGGCAGGTCTGCTGTGGCTGGTCTCTGCGCAAGTTCCCACTGGGCTGACAAGGTGCTGGCCAGGGTTGCCGTTCTCATCTGCTCTTGGAATTCTTTTCCATGCGAACTGGTAAATAAAGAGTTAATTTCCTTGATGGCGTTCAGCTGGGGACTTCTGTCAGCTCCTTAAAGTTGTCCCCACATTTCTCATCACGCCCCAACCTTCTCCATCTCTAAGCCAGGGATAGTAAACGGAATTCTGCTCATGTTTTAAGTATCTGGCTTCTGGGACCAGCTAGAAAAATAACTTTTTCCCTTTAAAGGGCTCACACGATAGTGTTAGGCCCAGTCAGACAACATTCCTATCTTACAGTCAGCTATGCCTTATAACAAAATCTAATCTTAGAGGAGTAAAATCCCTCGTGTTCAGTCCCGGAGATTGTGCTTCACATGGACACTGTGGAGGGTGGGGAAGGGACTTCAGGGTCACCTTAGAATTCTCCCTGCTGTGGTTTCCATCTAGTTCTCAAATTGCCCAAAGGTGATATGAGAGGGGCAGGGGTTGTTTCCTGGGGGCCCTCCCATGGCTCTGGCGGTTTCTTCTTTTCCTTCTCTTGATTGTGTGTGTACATGTCTTCTTCTTTTTGATGGTAGAAAACAAAAGACAAGAAAAATCGAGTGTACGTATGAGAAGTATTTGTGCATGCACACACTCACACAGTACTTTCTATCTGACATTCAAATTTAAGGAGGGAAAATTCCAAAGATTCCTAAATATAGTGAAGCAGTGATTCCTGGATTCAGGCGAGTAGGAACGGGCGGGAACGGTGGGAAGAAGCCTTGCAGAGACTATTTAATTCATAGTGTCAACCTCTTTCTTTCTTCTTGGAATTAAAATCAAGCAGTTTCCCAAGCCCATGGACCCTAACCCTAAATTTAGCCCTAGCGCCATTTGGGCCTAAAGGTAGACACCCCCCCCCCTTTTATTGGCTCCTTCCTTAAGCACCAAAACTCACTTTGCTCAACCAGGTTCCTTATCTCAAAACTTATATGACTCTCTCGAGGCAGCCACTGTGGCTCAAGGAGTAGGGTGCTGGCCCCATATACTGGGGGTGGTGGGTTCAAGCCCGGCCCCAGCCAAAACTGCAAACAAACAAACAAACTTATGTTACCCTCTTCCTTACAAAGAATCTGTCTTTAAAAAATAATTCAGAGATTTCTAAGAATTAGAGTCCTGGGATCTAAGAAACTTAAAAGTGAGTCCCTTCATATTATTTATCTGTTTCATTGCAAGTCCCTAAATTAAAAAAAAATTCATGTACTAGGGTATGACAAGCTTAAATTTAGGCTTGCCAGGTTAGTGAAGGCAAGGCCAAGAGTTAGGTCACTGATATAGGTAGCTACATGGAGCTCCGGTACAATACTCCTCCAGCCTCTACTGGTGATTCTCAGCTGGTGTGTCACAGCACACAACTGTGCCACGAGAGGATCTTAGGTGTGCCAAAAAAATGTTTAAAGACCATTAACTAAAATTTTGGGACGATGTTCAAAGCACAATAACTATATTCTTTTTTTTCTTTACTCCTTTTTCTGATCAGCATAACTCAAAAGAAGTTTAACTACAGGTTCAAGTTTGCCAGGAGATAAAAAAGACCGAAAAACACTAGATTATCATAGTATGACCTCACCTGGCTTAGAGAAAAGTAGGTGAGACCTTGTGGTTAGTCAGAAGTAAGAGAAGACAGGGATGGATAGAAATGTACATTGTTCTGTAAGGATTTTCTGTTCACTGGTAGAAAGTAGCCTTTTAATACTGAACTGAATGTGAGAACTGCAATGTTTCTGAAGACACTTGCTTCAAAGAGTCTGAATAAGAAGAGAATCAACTTTGTTTATAAAATGCAAGATATGAATTCGTCTCAATCTATACCACCAAGAAGGAAGTGCCTAAAACCTTTCACATCTATAAAAGATAGATACTGCTGGTGGGAGAGAGATTTGATAACTAAATTGATTCTACTTCTTCATATAAGCTCATGGCATAATAGATAAAAACGTTAAATGATGAAAAGAATGATTTTGTGTAAAAACACTCAAGAAAAATGAAAAGACTTTGGGAAATAAACTGGAGATAAGGCATGACTTTTCTTACTGCCTGTGACTGTGTGGGCTTCCTGGGTATTGCTGTTTTACAAATTGAAGGTTGGTGGTGACCCTGCATCCAGCATGTTGATGGGTATCATGTCCCCTGGAGCATGTGCTTCCTCTGTGTCTGTGCCATGTTTCGGTAACTCAGCCAGTGTTTCAAACTTTTCCTCATTACAACTGTTCTGGTGCCAGTGAACTTTAATATTACTACTGTAATTTTTAGGACGGCTGTGAGCCACGCCCATTAAAGACAGGAAATGTAATCAATCAATGTCGAGGGCGTTCTGATTGCTCCACTGACCAGCCACTTCCCCACTCTCTCTCTCCTTAGAGCCAAAGCCACCTCAGCCTTCAGCAACCACCACCCTGATAAATCAACATCCTATCAGCATCAAGGCAAAACCCTCTGCCAGAAAAAGTTATAACTCACCGAAGGCTCAAATTGTCATCAGCAATTTTTAGCAATAAAGTATTTTTAATTAGGTACATTGCTTGTATAGACATAATGCTTTGCATGCTGGATAGATTATTCTATAGTGTAAACGTGACTTTTACATGCACCGGGATGCCCCCAAATTGGTGTGACTCTTTTTGTTTTGATATTCACTTTATTATAGTGGTCTGGCACTGATCCAGCTGTATCTCTGAGGTATTCCTGTGTAGGACTGGAGCTCATAATAATTTCAGAAACATCCTGCTTCACGGCTAGTAAAACAGCTTTGAAGATTACTGAATTGGGTACACATGCCCATTGTTGAGATGGCGAATCACCTTCTGGGGTGAGTGGCATGTTTGATAACCGGAGATCATGCAACCAGAAAATCAAAGCAAACATTGAAATCCTTTTCTTCCAGATTTGTTGAAAGGAAATGAAGACTCACTCTCTTTTTTCATGTATTGTGGGTGGATGTTTAATGATTGCAATGATTTCAGCCAAAAGAATCTTGTCAAAATTCCTAGACTGATTCTTCATGGCCTTGACTCCTCCTGGTGTGTGAGGTTGGCTGTGACACCAGGCAGAGCACACCGTGCCTCCCGCTGGCAACAGGGCTTTAGAGTACTGGCTTCACTCCAGGACTGACAGGATCATTTCCCGTACCAGGGGGAAAATGTGTCACCTCTTCACGCTGGATGAAGTGTCTTAAATAGGCATTTAATTTATTCACTGTAACACTTGCTTTTGCTGAATAAATACTAACTGCTTATTAGAAAACTATTTATTAAAGATGAGCAGCTATATCATAAAGACATATCAAATTTATAGTTACTGAATCTCACTTATGATGGTTTGAATATTCTATTGGTCTTTAACATCCTGTACTAACTAAGATGACTGCATTTATTCTAACGCTTCAAATAAATACTGTTATTGAATAACTCTCTAAATTTTGCCCTCTCAGGCTTATTTATAGAATGTTAAAAATGGTGTAATAGTTACCTACTTTATAACATTCTTAGTGGTTAAACATTTTTAATGTTGTATTTTTAATGATTAATTCATAACTGAGATACTAAGTATCTTATTAAAATTAAACTTTTTGAGATATTTATGATATTCATTGTAATATGTTACCCCAAACTCCTCTTGAGCTCCTTATACTCTCCTGGGAGGAAAGGAAAGGTCTGTTACCTGAAAAAATATATTACCTCATTTTCTCCAAAGTCCCGTAATAAGGCTGAACTACCCGTGATTCAATTAACAAATCGGTAGATAGGATTCTCAACCAAGTAACAATGAAGGAAAAATGTTGTCTTTTCAAATGTGACGACATGCTCTATCATTCAAGAAGCTGACAGTCTTTCTACATGCCTCTGGTATACTGAATAATTGAACTGGGCCATTTTTTAGCATACAACATTGGCATTTTTATTATTATTAATATTATTCTTTTTCGCCATTTGTTATGAGTATAATCTCTTTATAGTGAGACTGATGGTGCTCTCAGCATCTGACATTTCAAGTCTTTCATCATAAGAAGGGGCTACCTAAGATATGGCACTTCCTATTAAAAAGTCTATGAGTTGAGATGTCTATAATTTGAGTTGTTTTCTACTGATCTCTTGCATTTTCTCATCTTAACAAATAATAGATATGTGTTTGTCTTTAAAACCAATTTTGCTAGTCCCCTTTTCAGAACAGAGTTGTAAGAACAAGGAGCACAGTTTATAAACAGAGAATATATAGAGTCTAGCTGTCAGAAACTATGCTATCTGTTTGCTGAGTCTTTTAAGTTCTCAAAAAACTTTCTATACAAGATAAAAATTGGAATCGAATGACTAACAGGAAACAAGATATTTAGGGTAAGAATAACCATAATCGAGTTAGTTTATAGTCCAGTCTGGCTCCCATAATAACCCCAGGAAGGATAATCACCTCCCACAGGGCACTAGGTTCTTTTCATGACGTCACTCAACAATAGAGAAATTATTATACATATTGCTCTGAGTGCTTGCAATGAAATTTCTTCTATTATTGAAATATTTGATTTCATGACTTTTGTAAAACTCATGAAAACCTTGTCATGATTTTCTTTTTACCCTCTGGCTTTCATGACGGACGCCTTCTGTAGACAACACTCAGGCCTGTGGCAAGCCTCGTCTGGAGACTTGAGCGATTCCGGGCAAAGCATTTTACAAAGGTCAACAGAGCAAGAGATTCTCTACTTTTGGGTAGGTAGAAGCTAACCTAGCCACTTCAAAAGAGCCAACTGCTCTTTTGCTCTTTGTGAATTCAGTTACAATCAATGTGACGTAAAGACTCCATTCCTTTGTCTCCTCACACGCCCCTCTCTCTTTGCATTAGTATTGATCTAGTCATGAGCCTGTGAATCTATTTAACCATTAAAGGCATTATTGCATTCACAAATCCTGCAATTAAAGGAATCCAGAGTACCTTTTTAAGAATCAAGAAAACAGATAAGTCTACTCCTTGAGGTTGCATTGGATTGGATTCCTGTTGGGAAAACCAAGATTTAATAGCTTCTTATGCACATGGAGGACTTGCCTGATTATGATTTTGAGCAAGCAGAATGACTGTTTCAATTTTGGGATAATAGTAAAAATACTGTAACAGTAATAAAAATACAGTTATTGGTCATAGGAGCTGGGCTTTATAGTAAGCGCTTTACATACATTATGTATTTAACCTCAGAATAAAGCAATGTATCCAATTATAGCTGTAAGAAAATTGATGCAGATTAAGTAATTTATGCAAAGTTAACCCTAATATTGGAACAGGAATCTGCCTGAAGGCAAAGCCAATGGTTTTAGTCGTGATGTGACCCTATTATAAATACTTTGCAACACTTTTATTGTTCTCTAAAAGTCTAGTTGTGATCATAATAGTTGTTGGAAACCACTTTTTGAGATTGGTCCATGGTGTCCCATGATAACTTGGCCTTCATTCGGCTTCCTGGAAAACTGGAACAGCTTAATGGTTATTTACCTCCAATAATTTCCAGCACTACAGAAGACACTCACCTGAAGAAGCATTTATTACATTGAGTGAAATCATAGTTCCTTCCTACTCCTTCTGTTACTACGCATTTTTTGTTTGGTTGTTCAGTATTTAAACTTTGGCTGCTGTAACACAATGTTTGCTGAAATAATTATTCAAGTAATGAAGGAAGGAAGGAAGAGAGAGAGGGAAGGAAAGAAAATTATTGGAAGAAGGAGAGAATGAGGTAAGATAGCAAAAGAATTTGGGAGACTGTGCTGCACACTAGGGTGCACTTTAACTCTTGAGTGTAGTTGTTTGAATGTGAATTGGCTGACAAGCACTGCTTGGCTCTACTAGTGTGTGTCAAGAAAATGAGTGGACATAGATTTTAAAATACAAATAAATGATTGACTCATGCCAAATATGTCTTTGGTAGTGCCAGAGAAACACATTAAGAGCTAATTTCTTTTAATTGAATGTTTATTGCTTATTTGTCACAAATATATCTATTAATAGGTCCAATAATTACCAGAATACATGTGTTAAATTTAGACAAATAATTCCATTGTTGAGAAAAAAAGTTGACCAAGTGTCTGTAAGACTGTCTCAGTTGATACTTTATGGTAATTTTAAAGGAACATCAGTAGAAACAGTGAGATAATTAAATATCTGTCTATTAATAATAAAATTCGTTATCAAATGAATTTAAGACTCTGGGTGATTAAAAGATATGAGCAACGTAGGAAGTCATCTTTAGGTTTTGGAAGAAATGGATGTTCTGGGGGAAAAAAAAGAAGGAAAATATAAAAGGAGAGAATTTCCTTGGGAAAGTACACGTGTAATTTAAAATTTGACAAGTCAGCTAATAGAATTTATCATATTTTCATTTTTCATCTGAACCAGATGGCCCCTCCTTAATTAAAACGAATCTGTGGTTCCAAGGGGTTCATTGTCATCTCCCTATGGCCCAGCAGCACCGCAAATGATTCTTACTTCTGGGAAAATATATTGTCTTCCTTCTATAACCAAAACCTTCTGAGCAACCTTCATAGCAACTCTGCCTCCTTCTTTTTCTTAGTCTAATTATCTTTTGAAAATAATCAGAATTGTAATTTAAATATTACAGTACATAATTAACCACACTGGTTGACAGAGAATGAGAAATTGTGGCTCCAGGCAAGCATCAGCATTAAAACGTCCAGTGGGAAATACATCTTGTCATGAAGAAGTGGCATCTGGCTAGTAGGCAGAGAGGAGCAGGGCTGAGAAGCCTGGGCCTGCCTTTGACCAGATTGCTGCCTTGGGTAAGGCTGATGAAATACTGCACGCCATTCCATACACTGTCAGCTTGTGCTTTTGTTTTGCTGTTTTTCTAGGTGAAATTTAATTAAAGCTCCCCAATAACCACCCCTTTCATCCTCTCAGAAGTCTCTGACTCCTTTTAAGTGTGAGCGTTAGTAGTTATATTTTTGCTTTTGTTCTTCTTGTTCCTATTTTAGCTTCATATCCGGCTGTGAAAGGTTCTCGGGTCTGGCTCTCTCTCAGGTGTAGTCTAGAAAGGTGACTTAGCTGTGAAATCTATACCTGTTTACTGCCCTGGGGAGGACAAACGTGGAGGGAGTAATGGGAATAAGCTGTAATTAAGTTGTGTTGCAGACTCAAGTATCATCATCTTAAGGCTGCCAGGTTGTCAGACTGAGCTTAACCATTGCTGCCTCTGACAGAAGGTATAGGCACTTCATGCCCATAGCAAGAAGGTGCTTTCTGTTTTTTTCCAAAAATTGAGCTTATCAAAACTTTTGTGATCAGTGAAATATTGTTGTTGTGGTACTGTTGTCTTTCAGTACCATACAGCTGGAGGACCATGCTGGAGGTCACCATGCCAAAAAACAATGCGTGCCCAACAGTGTCCCAGTTGGTAATTAGCAGGACGTGCCCTCTCCAATTAATTTTAAAGGAAAATATATCATCCCTTCTTCTTATTTTAAGAGAGCAAAACACCACAGTAGGTTGTAGACCAAGTTTCCATAACAAACCAAAGGAATCAACCGAAGTTTGAGTTGAAGAAAAGAGAGAAATAAAGTAAAGAAAGAAATAGGAAATTAGCGATGATTTGACAGTCACGTCGCGTCTTGCAGTTGGCCTCCTTGTTAACTTGGTGACCTCCGTAATGACCTTTGCCCACATCTGCAGCTTCCCTGCTGGTGCAGCGCGCTCACTCCTGTGCTCCCGATCCTTTCTGGTTGTTGTTGTTATTTTATTATTCCCCGTGTTCCAATGTTGTTGAATTTTTTTCTGCGGAAGGGACAGAACATAATGGATCCATTCACCAAAATTTTTAATTAGGTCCATTGCTTCTGCCAGGGGAGGAAAGCTGAACACTGGTATTTCTCATCAGAATCCTGTGCCCCCTTATTGAAAGTGAAAGAAAGATAATGGCTCTGGTAGCTATTTTCTAATAAGGTCTTCCCCTTCCTGACCTTAGAAAGCAAATTAGAAAATATGGCTGTGGCCGGCGTTCCTTGATCAGCCCATTTTTCTTGCCCAGTGGATGTAGATACCGGGTAGCATTGCTCAATTAGATGCCGTCTCCTTCCACAGAAATTGAAATCTTTAATGTAGCTTTCGTTTTAAACGGCACAGAAATGTGGATGGCTACATCCGACTGTACCCATCTCTGATAATAAGCTGAGCTGATCATGGAAACAACCATTTGTTACTTCTGCCTTTGATTGTAAATGGTACCGAATATCTCCTTTCTTCTACCATTTTCTCAAAATTAAGATTTATGTGTTTGATCCTCAGAAAAACATTCATTTACCCTGGTTTTTTTGAAACAGAAACAATTATAATAGATGACAATTTTTTCCAGTATTTAGCAACCAATTTTACAGACAATTAAATTACTGTAACAAGAAGATTAATCAACTTTTAATGTGAAATTGTAGTGTCAATTTTATTGTATGTGTATTTTATGCTACTATCAAATATGCCAGCTAGAAGTTTATGTATATTAAAATACCTATACCCGCTTGCACCCATGGCTATTAAACAATTAACCCACTTTTCATGGGTAATCAACCCACAATAATTTGGTTTGGGTGTTCATTACCCAGATTAATTCAAATAAAAAAGACACAGTGAGGCAGAAATTGGATAAGTGGATACTATCTAATCCCAACTGTCTTAATTTTCCGTAGGGAAGTCTGAATTGGATTTTTACAGAATACGTCCCTTCATCACAACCCCCCCAATCAAACACAATGTGGTTTCTATTTCTTAAAATAAATTATTCTTCCACGAGTTGTGTGGAGTTAATAGTCCTGAAAATTTTTAAGAATTGAGGTTATAAAAATATTTAACTCCTCCCCCCAAAGCTACACAATTCAAAATTATTTCATGCATTTATGTGTGTATAATTTGCAAAGTCGTGCACATAAAGCCTATGTGGGAATCTTCATGAAGTTGTAAGGAATTAATTTTAGATTCAGAGCAAAATCATGAAATTCAGCAATGATGCTCAGTTCTTCTGATTTCCTGAATATCGTCCTGCTGCTGTCAGCTAATCAAGGGGCAGAAGAACTCAGAGTAAAATTTGTGTCACCTGGGGGTACTTGGTCCATTTCATAATTTAACTCCTCAAAAAAAAGCACCTTTGCATCTTTATATGATAACAAGGATCTGGAATGATTAGTTTCTTTAAATATAATTGGGTCTAGCTATACTTAATTGTATAATTGAAAATAACCCAAATATCTAACACTAAGGGAATTTAGAATAAATTTTGGTATGCCTATGATGTATAAGCACTCATTTACAGTGATATTTATGAAAACCGTCTAATACTGTTGGCCGGGCTTATAGGTCCCATTAGCGACTCCCAGCCCAGGTTATACTTTACAATCGTCGGGGGTGCCCTTAGAAAAATAAACACTGCTAGCGCCACCTTCTGGAACTCTGATTAAATTGGTCTTGCCTGGGATATGGGCATGAGGGTATTTTAAAATCCCAGCAGATTATCATTTTCCACAATAATCATGATGTCAAGTTGTAAACATATTATAATTAAATATGCTAAAAGCTCTCCGCCCCAAAATTTTGTTGGAGGCAAGAAGGAGATCTAGAAATAAATGGCTTCAAATATGTTGAAGGTAATGTAACTTGGAATGATGATTTTTCATTTTGATACATCGTTACACATTGTATATGTTTTGCTGAGTTCCCATTTATTTAAAATAAAATTAAAAGCAAAATTCAAAGTTCTAATTTTATTTATTTGTTTGCTTACTTTTGAGAGAGTTTCATTCTGTCACCCTCGGTAGAGTGCCCTGGCATCATAGCTCACAGTAACCCCAAACTCTTAGGCTTGAGTGATATGCTTGCCTTTGCCTCCTAAGTAGCTGGGGCTACAGGTGTGCCCCACTATGTCTGGATAAAAGTAACATCTTTAAGATAGATACCAAGACACATTCATGGGCAATGTACTGACATAAAGATGTCTTAGTTAATTAGTTGATTAATATTTCTTTCACACTTACACAGACACAAGTACATAGTCTCTTATGGTTATAGTATAGATGTGCAGACAGAAATATGATGCTATTCTTTGAAAAATCAAGAGTGTTCTTCACAGCTCTCTTGGTCAGAATATAGGAACCCACAAATAAGTAAGAATGACAGAGATAAGGAGAAAATAACTGATGAGTCAGGAAGTAGATTTTTCAATCCTAACTACACTACCTAGAGTGAATGTCACCTTCTAAGGCAAGGTAAACAAACCCAGAAAAGAAGCTTCTGAGAAATATTAGAAGAGTCTCTGTCACGTTCGAGCTCAAGTTAAATTGTTTCTCTCCAACTTTCAGATAAAGTTACTTACAAAAACTCTTCCATAAGTGGCATAATGCAGATTCATAAATATTTTGTGCATAGCATTAATATTATGTTTGGGGTTTTGCTTAATAATTATAAAGCTTTCTTGTTATTGTGGTAGTTAACTTTACTTTTTAACTTGATCGGACTATGGGTTGCCCAGATTTGGTCAAACATTATTTTGGATGTGTCTGTGAGGTTTATTTCTTGGTGAAATTAATATTGGAATGGTAGACTGAGTAAAGCAGACTGTCCCTGTTAATACGGATGGGCCTCATTCAGTCAAGTAATCAAGGAAAGACCTAAATGGAACAAAAAGACCAACTGGGAGGGAATTTCTGCAGACTGACTGTTTTAAGTTGGGACATCAGTCTTTTCTGCCTTCTGATTTAGGCCGAAACATTTGTTGTCTTTGAGTCTCAAGTCCACCGGCTTCCACACAAAGTTAAACCAACACCTCTCTCAATTGATTCTTAGGCCTTTGATCTTGCTCTGAAGCTACATTTTGGCCCTCATGGATCTCTAGCTTGCTGACTGCCAGTCTTGGACTTTTCAGCTTCTATAACTGTGACAGAAATTTCTTATTACACACACACTCACCACTGCACATGCACACAACCCTTCCCACCACTCACACACACACATCCTATTGGTCTCTTTCCCTGGACAACTATAGTCTAACATCTGATGACTAACAGAGTTACCATAGCCATGTAAAATTCCTTTACTAAACAAGGGAATAGGTAATGAGTATCATTAGATTTTATTAGTTGCTATGATTTGAATATCGCTACCTTTAGGTGACTAAAAAGAGCATGTTTCAAATATTCAAGCCCTATGCAACTTTACTTCTACTGAACTAATTTAGTTTCAGAAGATGCAATATTTACTTTGTTTGATATGCAGACCATGATTGTTCAGTAAAATTTTCTTTTTTGTTAAATTTTCCTAGGATTTCTAATGACTTTCACTTTTTCGTGTGTGTTCGCATGTGAGAAATGAATCTTCCCCAAAACCTCAAGATTATTTATCCTCTAATTGAAAAATCTGCCTTCTTCCTGAAGAAATGCTGCCCAGAGCCCTGTTGCTATAGGCTCTTTACGCAAAAGTTCATTTCCAGGTTTGGAGTGTAGCTGCTCTTCTCATGAATTGTTTCATAGCATTCATGAACTAGATGCACCGATCCTGAATTCAGTATCTCCAGATTTTAGATAATGTTATAGTTTTTTTAAAAAAATATAATTATACATTCATTCTGTAGTGGTAACAACTTTATTATTCGTAGAACTATGTTTTTCTGTTGACTCATAACAAAAGGCACAATCCAAAAGGATATGCCAACATTTATAACAACAGTTTTAAACAAATGTGGAGAAAGTATGAATTTGAAGTATTTAAACAGAAACATTTGAATGTGGATCAGCTTGAATATATATTTTTTAAATTTTTTAAAATTAAATCATAATAGTGTATATTAATACTATCATAGGGTACAGTGTTTCTATATACAATTTGAATTGTATACACTAACTTTTTCCTAAAGTTTCTTTAGGGAGATAATTTGTTAATAACAATTGGATTTTTTTTGTTTAGTTTAACACAAAATGTGATTTTCTTATCCTCATTACTGAAATATTATTTTTCTGAGTACAGATTCTGGAGTAACTCTCTTTTCTCTTGCCACTATGAAGATACTCTTCCACACTTTTAGACTATCTATGATATATTACTACTGATAAAATTCTTCTTAATTTCCTTCATTTTTTGCTCTAAGAGGGAGTTTAGATATTTGTGTGTGGAGGTAGGGAGCTATTCTGCAATGAGTATTCATCTGAATTTGGTTTTTTTTTTATCCTACTCGTGGTTTGTTGGGATTTTAAAAATTGAGATTTGGTTTCTTAACTGATTCTGAAAAAATTCTCAACTATTAAATTTTTGAACATTGCCTTTCTTCCATTCTCTTTCTTTCTTCTTTTCTCCTGCGACTTTGATTACAAACACATTATGTCCTTGGACTCTCTTGTATTTTCTTCCAGTTACTTCTCTTATTCCCTTTTTTGTGTTTTTCATCAATTTGTTCATTCTAAGCATTATTGCTAGTGATTTCTTCAGCTATATTTCCTGATCACAAATTCTCTAGAAAGCTGTGTCTAATCTGATTTTTAAATCCTATATTGTTCTTTTAACCTAATTGGTTATATATTTTTAGTAGTTCTAAATGGCATTTTCTTCAATCTGCTTGATAATTTTCAACAGTTTCTGATACCTTACACATTTTTTGTAATCTACCATTGATTCTGTTTCTTACAATATTCTTACACATAATTTTGTTTTTTGTGTTTGATGATTCTAATTTCTGACGTTCTTGGGATCTACCATTTATCGTTTCAGAATCTTGCTCCATTTTTGTTTGGTTACCAGGAAGTTTCTTATTCTGAAATTGGTACATTTAAAGAAAGTTTGTTACTTGTATCTAAATGTCTCAGAAATGAAAGGTTTTTCAGTTGATTTATGTAACTTAATAGTGCCACGTAAAATCAATAATATTCTGTCTATACAAGTAGTCATAGAATATGTTTAATTCTTCTGTACAAAGCATAATATTTCAGGTATCTAAATATAGATACTGAAATGGAACCTCTTGTATCATGTGTGTGTGTGGGTGGAAGGGGAGAGAGAGAGCACAAGTGTGCTAGGCATCCTCCTGACCTATTAACTTTTTTCCCACTTAACGTTGTTTCTAGTCCATTGCTTTACTTGTTGAAATATTACTTCTGAGCACATTTTAGCTGTCTCTATCTATGTTCAAAAACTGAAGCATACAACTGATAGGTGCTGGGAAGCGCAGAGCAGAGCACCATGCCTGGCTAGAGTGCCATGGCATCAGCCCAGCTCACAGCAACCTCAAACTCCTGGGCTCAAGTGATTCTCCCCACTCAGCCTCCCAGAGTGTAGAATTACAGCCATGAGCCCCACACCCAGCTTCTCAATCTCATTAACTGATATAATTTAAAAATGTGTTTCCTATCTTGTGCAGAAATAGAACACTTCTCATGTTTGTGGTCTTATAAACTCATGCCCATTCTTAGGTTGTTACCAAGCCACACTTTCCCACCTCTTACTTCTAGATTTTTTTTTATCGAGCTAAAGGCCATAACTTGATATGTTTCTCACTTTATTGGGTTAAACTCATTGTCTTAACCTACTGTGTTCTTTTATGAGTCTGACACCTAACTTGTCACCTTTACTAGCTTTAAAGAATCTGCAGTGAGGCAATATTTTATAATGTCCCACACATTTTCCTCAGTTAAACTTCATAACCCTCAACATTTAATACTTTTATTCAAAATTTAAATTCCCACTACTAAAGATAGTTCTAAAATCTGTATGTGTATGTACATGTGTGTGTTGTCTTAACAATAGAATATTAAAGATAAAATACAAAGTCAAGGTGAAGATTTAGGACTCAGAATATAAATGCATGAGAAATAAGATGTGTATATAACTGTAAACACGGCCAGCTGGATTAAAATGCAAATCCACTTTGAATTTTATAACTGTACATGAGCATGTGCTAGGTCGGCTAGTTAAAAATTTATTTAATTACCTCTAACATACATTTAGAATGTCTTTGAAAAATATGATACAACACTGAAGATAGGAGTTGCAGAAAATCTGCTTCATCTCTAACAACCTCTGTCAAAATATTCTTTTCCCCCATTACCGTAATTGATTTGGTCACTAAATTTAGCTCATGAATAATAGAAGAAAATTTAAACCAAAATACAATTCTCTTTAATTGCATGTCTTAAAATTACTTTTAGAAAAGGAGAAGGAATCTTACTCATTCCCTAATTCCATTGGTATTTATCAAGTACCTACTACATTCCTGCATTGTAGGGACCCGAGACGCACCATTAAAAATCCCTGTTCTCATTGGGCTTTATGAGAAGGCAGAAAATAAACAATCATATAACATAATAATTAATAGAAATAGATAGTATGTCAGATTGGGGAAAATATTAGGAAAGAAAGGTGGTGAATAGGTAATGTCTATGAATGGCAGAGAAGGACTGTGATTTTAAGTTGCTTCTTCAGAAAAGACTTCTCTGAAAACAATACATCATTTGAGCAAAGACCTGATGTAGGTGAGAGAGAGGGTATGCATATATGTAGGGAAACACAACTTCAGAGCCTTAAGACCTGGGATGCTGTGAAGTGTACTAGGGTATCTAGAACGGAGTGGGAAATGAGGAGATTGTTAGATTTAGATTTAGGAAAATCTAAAAAATCTCTAAATCATTTCACAGAAGCAGAAAGTTGTTATATTCTCATTATATTTGAAAGCAAATATAAACAAACAGGATTTATCATTAAATTCGATTTACCATGTGAATGAAAGGGGAATCAGTGTTAAAGGTTTTTGACCTTAGGATCTATAATTATAGAGAAACTATCCTAATTAGTTGTGATGAGAAAGGTAGGGAGATAATTACACTTGTTGGAGGAAGATCACGGGTTTAGTGTAGATATGCTAATTTGGCACACCTTTTTGATCTCAATTAAAGATATTTGGTAGAAGTTGGATATCTGAGTGGGGTGACCTATGTTGTCTATAGCTGCATAATAAACTACTCAAAATTTAGGTCCACAAACAAGCATAGAATCACTGGTACAGTCTCAGTGGGATCATGGAGAAAAAGGCTTGATTAGAGAGTTTTCACAATCTACTTTGATGAGAACACATAGAGACAGCCAACATATACAGCTCTTTTAATCATGTTTATATTACGAGGAAGAAGAACAGTGAAGTATTTGGTTGAGGGGATGAGGATATAAAAGATAATTTTTTTTCTGATCAAAGAATATTTATGTGCTAACAAAAATCACCTAATAAAGAGAGAAAAGTTGAAGCTCTGAGGAATTTATATACCTTCTATCTTAAGTAGGTGACGAGAATGTGGGTCTTGTAAATGGGGCCAGGGTCATTATGCCTGTGGCCTGATCCTGGGAATGTTCTGGATTGTGAATTGCATTGTACAGTAATTCTGCTTTGAGGCCAAGGGGAATCAACCATTTTAGGAGATGTAGAATCTTAGTGTTGTGGGAAAGAGTTGGCCCCATTAGCGCAGGGCATGGCTTCAGTAAAGGTTGTAGCTATAGGCCTCTCTTCCAGCACTTACACAGCTTGAGAACACCAGCCAGGAAAGGGGTTTTGGGCCGAGCACACAGAGAGGCTCCATCATGTTAAGTAAAGGCACAAAATAACATGAGTGGAAGAGTCTAGTGTGAGTTGGGAGATTAGTCAGTCTTTATGAGCCTTGGTTTTCCTACATAGCTAGAGCTTGCAACTGAGGTTCTCTTATGTCTATTACTCTCCAGAATCACATTGGGAAATATCTGAATTCCTTTGGTGGTGATTTTTAATCTGTATCCAGTAAAATAAATTCAAATAACTCACTTCCGGTTTTTACAGGCATGTTACCAGTGAAGGTTGCAGGTTATCTCAAAGAAGTATGAAACATGAAACAAGGATATTTTATGGTCCAAACCTTTACAGCTCCTGTCATTTTTTACTACTGCACTTTCATGCAGCTTTGGCTTTATGTGTGGTTTGCTGTGAGGGGATGAATTTTTCTATTTTGTACTTCTGGAGCTAGTGTCTTAAAGATCTTATTTGGGAAAGC
>CAUYQV010046071.1:0-10965 GCA_963574575.1 Galagoides demidoff
TTGTGGCGGGCACCTGTGGTCCCAGCTACTTGGGAGGCTGAGGCAGGAGACTCGCTTGAGCCCAGGAGTTGGAGGTTGCTGTGAGCTGTGATGCCACGGCACTCTACCCAGGGGGACAGCTTGAGGCTCTGTCTCAAAAAAGAAAGAAATACAATCCTGGAGGCACCTGTAGCTCAGTGGGTAGGGCGCAGGCCACCTACACCGAGGCTGGTGGGTTCAAACCCAGCCTGGGCCAGCTAAACCAATAATAACAACAACAACAACAAAATAGCCAGGCTTTGTGGTGGGTGCCTGTAGTCCCAGCTACTTGGGAGGCTGGGGCAAGAGAATCGCTTAAGCCTAAGAATTTGAGGTTGCTATGAATTGTGATGTCACTGCACTCTACTGAGGGTGACATAGACTTGTCTCAAAAAGAAAAAAATGCGATCCAAGCAGCCCACTTCATGTATCCATTTCCTATTCCCCTTCTTCCTCAAAACTACGTACTATTCTCACTTGTAATAACATGATTAATTTTTTCAGCTGCTAACTTAATAAAAATGGAATGATGCAGAATGTACTCATTGTGTGTCCAGCTTCTTTGCATGGTATGTTTGGAAGAGGTCACCCATGTTAACACAGCTGTAGGCTACAATTTATTCATGTGTTCTATAATACCATAGTTTATTCATCCTACTGTTGACAGACAATGGTTGTTTTCAGTTTGAAACTAGTAAACGTAAAAGCTGCTATGGGCTTCCTAACAGCCTCAAACTGGAAACACTCTAAACATCCATCAGTAAGAGACCGGGTAATTAAATTTTAAGTATATTCATTTAAGGAAATACTGTGCAGCAATAAAAAAGACCAAAGTACTGATACATGCAACATCATTGATAAATCTCAAAAACATGATGTTGATAGAAGCAAGCCAAACACTAAAGAATACATAGAGTACTAGCACTCTGGGAGGCTGAGGCAGTTAGATTGCCTGAGCCAGAGTGAGACTCCGTCTCTAAAAATAGCTGGGCATTGTGGCATGCACCTGTAGTCCCAGCTACTTGGGAGGCTGAGGCAAGAGAATGGATTGAGCTCAAGAGTGTGAGGTTGCTGCAAACTATGATGCCACAGCACTCTACTGAGGGTGACAAAGTGAGACTCTATCTCAAAAAAAAAAAAAAGCCAGATGCAGAGGCTCATGCCTGTGATCCTAGCACTCTGGGAAGCTGAGGCAGGTGGATTGCCTGAGCTCACAGGTTCAAGACCAGCCTGAGCCAGAGCAACACCCCATCTCTAAAAATTGCTGAGTGTTGTAGCGGGCACGTATAGTCCCAGCTACTTGGGAGGCTGAGGCAAGAGAATCACTTAAGCTCAAGAGTTTGAGGTTGCTGTGAGCTGTGATGCCATAGCACTCTACAGAGGGCAACAAAGTGAGACTCTGTCTCAAAAAAAAAAAAACCCTAAAAAACAAAAAAACAGAGTACATATCAATTCCAAGCATAGGTAAAACCTATGTACAGTGGTGAAAATCAGAAGTGATTTTTGTTAATGAAAGAAATTATAATGTAGCATAAGTGGCTGATATGGTAGTTCATGCCTGTAATCCCAGCACTTTTGGAAGGCTGAGGCTTAGGCAAGAGATCACTGACATCTAGGAGTTTGAGACCAGGCAGCCTGGGTTAGATGGGGTAACCCAGTCTCTACAAAAAACAAATAAGCTGAGGATGGTGATGTGTGCCTGTATGCCTGTATGCCCAGCTACTCAGGAGGCTGAGGCAGGAGGATTGCTTGAGTCTGGGAGTTTGAGGTTGCAAGGAGCTATGATCATACCCCTGCACTCCAGTCTGTGTAAGAAAGTGAGACCCTGTCTCTAAAAAAAAAAAAAAGAAAAAGCCAAAGAAGCATAAATAAAGGAAATTTGGGGGGTGACAAAAGGTTCTATAGCTTGGATTAGGGCCGGTGCAGTGGCTCACACCTGTAATCCTAGTACTTGGGGGGCTAAGGCAGGTGGATTGCTTGAGCTCGCGGGTTTGAGACCAGCCTGAGCAAAAGCGAGACCCTGTCTCTAAAATTAGTTGGGTGTTGTGGCAGGCGCCTGTAGTCCCAGCTACTCGGGAGGCTAAAGCAAGAAAATTGCTTGAGCCCAAGTGTTTGAGGTTGCTGTGAGCTGTGACATCATAGCACTCTACCAAGGGCCACAAAATAAGAGTCTTATCTTAAAAAAAAAAACAAAAAAACTTCGGTTGGGTGGTATGCAAATGTCAAAATTCAGTGAACTGAACACTTGATATCTGTGCGTTCTATTATGTATCAGCTATAACTAATTCAGTAAAAATTAGGTACAGAAAAATATCTGCTTCGTCCTAAAAGTGTTGCTATGAACTATACCTGGGTTTTGGAACATGCATGCATGCATAGCTCTTGGGTGTATAGTTAGGAGTAGAATTACTGGGTCATAAGGTATGAATGAAGTCTGGCTTTTCCATGTAATAGCTGTATGGCATTGGGTTAAGCACCCAGAATCTCTAGAGTTTCCTTATCTGTACCAGGGAACTAATCTCACTGTGATGGGTACAAACCCATGAAGATGATTTTTGTTAATTAACAGAATATAGTGCTGAGAAACCTGTTCTCTAAAGTCACAGATTATCAGAAAATTTACTGTTTGAATTATTATTCCATTAGGAATGGAATATATCACTCTTACAGGATCTGAATTACTTTGACAGGACCAGCCCCAATTTCTAACCCAGGTGCAGAGCTTTAGATAATGGGTTTCCATATACAACATTCCACATTTATCTTCTCGTTGTAGTTTCCAAGGAAACAGGATCCTGAGTCCTCTTGTTAGTTTAGGCCTGATGATAATCCCTTTACACAGAGCATGGTGTGCTTGTGTGCTTTGAGGCTATCCAAACACTGCTTCTTTCAAATTTTACACTTTATCTTTCCTCCAAATCCTATAATAACTCTCTCTTCTCATGTTTAGTGACATGCCTCATGATTCCTTTGGTGTGTAGTTTCCCTTACAGCAACTAATTAATAAACTGAACTTTTTTAGACCACAGGTGGTCTTTATCAGAAGGTCTTTATCTTGGAGATTCCTGATAATGTATGCAAAATATGTTCACATTACCTGGCACCTCGTAACCATTTAAAAAATGATAATTTTTTATTGTTCATTTTTTTTCTTTTTTATTCAGGTATTAATTTTTTTTTTTTTTTGAGAAAGAGTCTCACTCTCTCACCTTGGGTAGAGTGCTATGGTGTCATAGTTGACAGCAACCTCAAACTCCTGGGCTGAAACAATCTTCCTGCCTCAGCCTCCCAAGTAGCTGGGACTACAGGCACCTGCCACAACATCATGCTATTTTTACTAGAGATGGGGTCTTGCTCTTGCTCAGGCTGGTCCCAAACTCCTGAGTTTAAGCAATCCATTAGCTTGGTCTCCCACAGTGCTGGGATTATAAGTGTGAACCACCTCACTGGCCCACAGCCTTGCTTTTTGAAAGCTTTAGGGGCTCATTCACACATTTGGGGTCTCCTCCCAGACAGGCAAGTTGCTTTTCTGTTTGCCTTTCCCAAACACTAAAACAGGCTAGGTAGAGTGGGGTTGAGAATACAGAAGTAACTGCCATTTCCTCTTTTTCTTTTTTTTTTTTTTGAGAAAGAGTCTCACTCTGTGGCCCTCAGTAGAGTCCTATGGCGTCACAGCTCACAGCAACCTTCGACTCTTGGGCTTAAGTGATTCTCTTGCCTCCACCTCCCAAGTAGCTCCAGTTGTTTTTTTGTTGTAGTTGTCATTGTTTAGCTGGCTCGGGCCAGGTTTGAACCCACCAGCCTCGGTGCATGTGACCGGCGCCATAACCACTGTGCTATGGGTGCCAAGCCCCATTTCCCTTTATTTATTTATTTTTTTTGGCCAGGGCTGGGTTTGAACCTGCCACCTCCAGCATATGGGGCTGGCGCCCTATCCTTTTGAGCCACAGGTGCCACTCCCTCATTTCCCCTTCTTTGTCATCACTGTGGTCTCTCAAGCCAAAATCCTATTTATGTCTTTCCTTTTTCCATAGGTTTATAAAATGCAGTCTTCTACGGGAACGTTGAGGTCATATGCTCCAAATTACTTAAGGGAAGATTTTTAAATTTTGAAAGTCTATTTCTCCAAGAAATCTCAGTTTGGGATATGGATGAACAGGCTATTTAGGAGAGATTTAGATGGAGAATGAATTTTAAGGAAATAGTGAAATGATTATGGAATCAACTTAGTGTTTGAGTTTTGCAGTCAAACTTCAGTGCAACCTCTCAGGTCTTAATTTTATTATCTTTAAAAGGAAAAATAATAATGCTTGCTTTGTCAAGTTAACTTTACTACAACATTGAAAAAGTCCGTTATCTGTTCTAGAGATAAAAATATAAAAAAAATCGTCTCTTCTGTTAAAGAGCTTATGAACAAGCTAATAGTAGTGAGGATTCACACATAGTACGTGTTCAATAAATATTATTTATTGTTTAGATTAGAAGAAGAGCGGACGGAGAAATCAAAGTGGTTTGCAAACCATAAAAGCGTTCAGCAATTACTACTAAAGAGGATGGAAGTAGTGTGAGGAATTTCGGGTAACAATTTGGTTACGGATCTAAGTTTCAAGGTTGTTGAATTCTCTCATATTTGGGCCTGGATTCTCAGAACAGAACAGAATAGGATACAATGGCTGAGATCATCGGGTGCAATTTTATGCAAATCGAAAATTCTTTCCTCTTGTCACTGTGCCCTAGCGAGAAACAGCACCGCCACCCAAGCTCATCCAATCTTAGCCCCAACCATGTGACGTCATAGCCCCGCCCCTCATCCCCAAGCCTCCGGGAGACCAGGCTCTAAGCTAATGTCCCAGCACCAGTTCTAGCAGCGCCTGCGCACTGTGGGACGGGGCGGACGCGTGCGCGCTGCGTGTGGGCGGGGCTGGTGCGCACGCAACTTCGGCTCCTTCCCCGTCCTTGCTCTTCCCGGTTTCATCGTCAGCTTCCCGGTCTCAGGCGGCAGATTCCGTCAGGAAAGCGGTGTGGGGCGAGCCGGTCTCTGCTCCTCGTCATGTCCTACGGCCCTTTAGACATGTACCGGAACCCGGGGCCTTCGGGCCCCCAGCTCCGGGACTTCAGCAGCATCATCCAGACGTGCAGTGGCAACATTCAGCGGATCAGCCAAGCCAGTGAGCTGGGGAACCGAGCTGGGGGGCGGGAGCTGTCCCGGGGACAGGCCTGGCTGAGGCTGCCTGGACGCAGAGCCCGGCTGGGGCCACAGCTAAGGCCACACCTGAGGCCGTCTCGGGCCCTCCACTCTGGGGATGGCGGGTTGCCATCCTCGAGTCAGGCCCGGGCGACCCAAGGGTCCCTATCACCAGCTAAGGCTCGAGTTTCTTCTCCAGAGTTCTGCCCTCACAAGGGGCCAAAACAGCAGACTTGACAGCCGGAGAGTGGGAGGGCGTGTGTGTCACCTCTAGAGCAGTGAGTGCGTTGACTTGGCGCTGTGGTCAGCCGAGTTTTTCCCGTCATCTTCTTTCCCACCCACCTCGTTTTCTTCTTTGGCCAGTTTGGATCATAGTTGTTTACCATTTAGGCTTTAGGTTTACATTCTGCTCAGCTGCTGGCTCCTCGGAAATCAGTAACTTTCAATTAAGGGAAGTGGAGAGTGCATGTGTTTGGGTGACTTAATACACAGTTCTTCCTGTAATAAATTCGGAAATCAAACACAATGACTGGTACTTGACTTCTGTTTTAGTAAAGAGAATTCACCGAAAACATTTCAATTTACATTATTTTGTCTTTTGTAGCAAAGAATTTGGGTATATTTTTGGATTTCAAGCAAATGGGTCTTGTGTTTTCTTTATTTAGCTAGTCTTTTGAACAAATCTGATGCACAGAGAAGCTCAGGGACTTAGCCACAACCACATAGCAAGTAAGGAATGTTATTGTTTGTCTTTAAAACTCCCTTCTCACCATTTAGGGTCCCAGTGAGACTGTGGCTGAAGGAGTCAAATACAGGTTGTTTTTTGTGCTTAAAAATCACCTCAGAGTCTTATAAACAGGAGGTCAGCAGGAACCTTACTTAGAAAAAATGTTGATCATCATCTTGTTGTTTATTATTGTTTTTTTGTGAGCTTGGCTATACTTTGTTAATTGGTAGAGGTAGTTGGTCTTGAAGAAACAATTATATCACTTTGCTTTTAAATTTAAACCTATATTGTAGAACTTGAGAGATGGAAAGTCTCTGATGGGAAGCGATTGAGACTGGGTGATTTAAAAGTGGAAGGAGGACTATATAGCCTGCTAAGTCCATAAGAAAAAAATTAATATGACCACATGTTAGAAAGTATAGTACTTTGTGTTCTAATTACCTTTTATGGAGGAGCTGTAGTACAGGTTAGATCAGAAAATTCTGGTTCGAGTGTGAAATTTTCTTGTTGAGGCTAAATCTAATTTTAGCACCAATTTGTGAAATACTCATTCAACATATATTTGTCTATCAGGCCATGTAGTAAGTATGACGCTCACAGATCTTTCAAGAGGGAGCCTTGGAATACATAAACAACTAGAATATAAAGTTGAATGGGATCAGTGCTATAGAAGAGATATAAATTATATCAGTGTTCTGGGAAGAGAGAGATCATTTTTATTTGAGAAGGCATTGTGGCATTTGAGCTAGGTCTGGAAATAACATGGAAAGGATATAAACCTTGAATAGTAAAGAGAAGAGCATTCCAGGAAGGCATGGTAGTGAGAAAGCATAGAGTTTATATAGAAACGTAGAGTAGTTTAATTTGGCCAGAGTAGTGCACTCTAGAAAGTAGTGGAGAAAAAAGTGTTGGAAAGGTAAGCTGAGGCCCAAACATGAAGGACATTAAATGCTAAGCTAAGGGGCTTGGATTTTCATTCTTTAGGAAAGTGAAATTGAAGAGAAAGACTGGTAACAGAGGCACCAGTTAGGGACTGTGAAAATGAAAAGGATGGGAGAGGTTTCCTTGGTGATAGAATTGGTAAGATTTAGCTATTGTTTGGGCATTGGGCTCAAGAGGATCATTGGAGTCACCATTAATGATATTGATAGCTGACGTTTGAGTATAGCTATGTGCCAGATAGTATGAAAAGTGCTTCACATGCATTATCGTAAATTTATAACAACCCTGTGAAATAACGATAGTGTTCTCATTTTCTGGGCTGGAAAACCAATTGAGAAAGGTTAAATAATTGCCCAGCAAATAAATGACAATATCTGAATGTGAAAACAGGTCTCTTATGACCAGCAGTTTGCTTTTTATACATTTTAATTAATATTACAGTTCTATAAAAGTTAACACTTCAAGCTAACACTTCACATATACAAGTGACTTGTTTTGTCACTCCCCAGAGGACACTCTGTGAGAAAAATACCTGAAGCTGTAGTGCTTTCTCTTCTTGTGGTGTGTCTACCTCCTCTGGTAGATTGTTAACTCATTTGAGGCTGGGGACATGACTTATTCCATGATTCATCTACAATGCAACAAATATTCTTTGAGCTGTTGCTATTGCTGGGGTAGAGGAATGAACAAGAGACAGAATCCCTGCCATGAACAATGTAGCCTAAATATTGTACCCTCATGTTAATTTGAATAAAGTTTTAAAAAAATTCCTGCCCTGATAGCATGTGTATGTGTATACATATGCATATAAATATCAAATAATAATTGCTATAAAAAATAAAGGAGGGTAAGTAGATAGCAAATGAGAGGAAAGGGAGTGTAGGTGTGCTAGTTTAGGTAGTTGGTCAAGGAAAACTACATTTGAGGAGGTGAGGTGACATTTGAGTGGGTAGACACCTGGGTAAAGTGAGGACTGGGGAGGGCATTATGGGTAGAGGAGTAGAGCAAAGACCTTGGTGTGTTCAAAGAAGAGCAAGGTGGCGAGTGTGACTGACCTACCGTTAAAGAAGGGAAGCAGAATGGAAAAAGAGGTCAGAGAGGAGCCAGGGATCAGATCATAGAGGGTCTTGATGCATAATAAATTATATTCAGTTAATTTGAACGAATGAGGCTTTTTTACCTTTTGAAGACTCCTCTTGCCTCTTTCTCTTTGTACTTTGTGTTACCTACTATATCCTATGAGCCTAAGAAGGGTGAGTTGAAATTCTTCCCTTGGGATTATTTGGTGAGAAATTGGGAATTTGAAATTGATACGATAACATTGCCTTTACCCAGTTATCAAGCAAATCCTTATCCCTAAACCTCTCCAAGACATGGCCAGCGTACCTAAGTATACCCTTAGAATTGAGCTTGCAGGCATAAATCCATATACTCACACAGCCCTAAGGACCTGTACCCATTGAAAGTTTGAGAGATAGCCATTCTTTTTTCTAAACTGTTTAACCACAGAAGATTTTGAACTACTGAGCACATCAGCCTCATTGTGTGGGTTGATGTAGGTACAGTTAAGGTTGACTGCCTGGTACAGACAGTTGTTATCAGTTAAGTGTGGGTAGAGAGGAAAATTATTTGACTCTGCTTATTGTGGAACAAAGGTTCTGGGCAACCATTGCTGAGGCATAGATAGGTAAAATCTTAATAGCCTCATAGTTAACTCTGAAGGGATTAAAGAGCTTTATGTTGCTAATTTATTGATAAAATGAGAAGCTGTATACGTTTTTTGTTTGTTCGTTTTTGAGACAAGAGTCTCCCTCAGTTGCCCTGGAGTTGAGTGTTGTGGTGTCATAGCTCACAGCAACCTCAAACTCTTGGGTTCAAGAGATCCTTTTGTCTCAGCCTCCCAAGTAGCTGGGATTGTAGGTGCCCACCACAACACCCAGCTAGTTTTTCTATTTTTAGTAGAGACGGAATCTTGCTTTGGTCAGATTGGTCTTGAACTCCTGAGCTCAAGCAAATCCACCCGCCTTGACCTCCCAGAGTGCTAGGATTGCAGGCGTGAGCCACTGTGCGTGACCTACTGAACTTCTAAAATTGATTATCATGAAGTCCTGTGGGTTCTTCTTTCAAAGTTACTTTCATATTTGTCCCTTGCTTTTTATATTTCATTGTCATCCTCTTAAGTATTCATCAGCTCAACATCTGCATTTCAGCAGCATACTCCTAGTGTTTTTGTAGTTTCACACCATTCTAGTTCACCCTGGTAATACTCTGAGCAGTGTGTCTAAATCCTGTTTTCATTATACTACTCACTTCCTCAAGAGCCTACGGTAGCTTTCTGTTGTTTCCTGCATCAGATCTTTTTTTTGAGACAGAGCCTCAAGCTGTCCCCCTGGGTAGAGTGCCATGGCTTCACTGCTCACAGCCTCCAACTCCTGGGCTCAAGCGAGTCTCCTGCCTCAGCCTCCCAAATATCTGGGACCACAGGCGCCCACCACAACGCCCGGCTATTTTTTGGTTGCAGCCATCATTGTTGTTTGGCAGGTCCGGGCTGGATTTGAACCTGCCACCTTAGGTGTATGTGGCTTGCGCCTTAGCCGCTTGAGCCACAGGCCCCGAGCCCCTGCATCAGATCTTAAAACATTCCACCTTGCTTTCACTCTCTGTGATCTTAATCCAAGTTAGCCATATTTTCTATTCTTCCTCTTTGCTACAGACAGGCTGTTTTTCTTAACATCCCTCAACTCTATTTTTTGGTCCAAGTGTTTGCTCATTATGTTCTTCCTTTCTTTAACATCTTTCCTCTTCATACCTTACTGGCTAACTAAACTATACAAATCCTATCCTTTGAGTTGTGTTTAAATCCTGCCCTTTGGAATGAAGTCTTCCTTTGCTTTCTAAAAATGAAGTGCAATCAGAAAGTTCATGGTCTTTAGGGTTAGCAGATCTGGTCTTCTACTGGACTGTTAACCTTGAGCAGGTTATTTTCCCTTTAAAAATAGCCACATCTGTAAAATGAATAGAATTCTTAAAAGGGGATGTTTGAAAGTGCTTTGTGTAGTCCCTGGCACACAGTAGACATTCAGTACCCTTGCCCCACTATAGTTTGATAGTTGGTGGGCAGTCTTAGGAGGCATACTGCCTGGGTTTACATCCTTGATCTGCTTCTTAGACATTGCTTTGCCTCTCTCTTTCTCAGTTTCCTCATTGATAAAGTAGAGTTAATAATAACCTACTTCACAGGATTGTGAGCCTTAAATGAGATAATTTATGTACAGTGCTTTCAACAATGCCTGCTACGTGGTGCGTGCTTAATAAAAATTGTTAGCTATCATCTTGCAAGCACTTTTCCCTCACAGTGTAGCACTTACATTTTGTATTCTTTAATTAATTTGAGCTTTTTGACCTTGTCACTCCAACTACAGAAGTCACTATTAGTTTTGTGGAGATAAAGAGACCATGTAATAATATACACACCTCTTTAGCCACAGTGCCTGACACAGCAGGGGATACATAGTTGGCATTCAGTATGTACTTAATTGATTTTATCATTGCTAAGTACATTTTCCTTAGACTTGAGCTTGACAATAACAATGCCTGTCCTTAATTGAGTGCCGCTATGTGCCAGATATTCTAAACTTAGCTTCATTTCATCTTCACAACAACCATATGAAAGTTCTCTTGTGTTCTCATTTTTTAGGTGAAGAAGCTGAAGCACAGAGGAGTGGGGCCTTTTGTTCAAGATCACTCGGCTAGCAAGTGGGAACCAGGAATCTAACATACTCTTAATTCAGAGCTTCTGCTCTTAACCATTTCATATTGGAAGATTATACCTTTGATATTTAGGAACTATTTTCAGTTTAGGTTAGAGCTTTACTATTATTGTAGTACAGTGGCTATTTTTTAAAAGTTAGGTAATTTTCATTGTAGTCATATAGAAACAATGTAAACCTAATTTTCTTTTTTTTTTTTGAGACAGAGCCTCAAGCTATCCCCCTGGGTAGAGTGCCATGGCATCACAGCTCATAGCAACCTCCAACTCCTGGGCTCAAGTGAGTCTCCTGCCTCTGCCTCCCAAGTAGCTGGGACCACAGGC
>CAUYQV010046073.1:0-10054 GCA_963574575.1 Galagoides demidoff
GCTAAGGCGCCAGCCACGTACACCTAAGGTGGTGGGTTCAAATCCCCAGCCCGGGCCCGCCAAACAACAATGATGGCTGCAACCAAAAAATGGCCAGGTGTTGTGGCGGGCACCTGTGGTCCCAGCTACTTGGGAGGCAGAGGCAGGAGACTCACTTTAGCCCAGGAGTTGGAGGTTGCTATGAGCTGTGATGCCATGGCACTCTGCCCCAGGGGGATAGCTTGAGGCTCCGTCTCAAAAAAAAAAAAAAACTGTATTCTTTCAAAACATTAAATATTATTCTATTATCTTCTAGCTTGCATCCTTGCCAACAGGAAGTCTGTATTCATTCTCGCTTTTGTTCCACTATAATCATTTGGCTTTTTTACTTCTGAGGTTTTTAAGATTTTCTTTATATAGTTGATTTTCAGCAATATTTTCTTTTTTGTATGTGTATATTACAGAGTCTCACTCAATTGCCAGGGCTAGAGTGCAGTGGCACTGTCACAGCTCACTGCAACCTAGACTTTCTGGGCTCAAGCCATCCTCCTGCCTCAGTCTCTGAGTAGTTGGCACTACAAGTCCACAGGACCACATGAGCTAACTTTTCTTCTTTTTATGGAATCAGGGTTATACTATTGTTCAGGCTGGTTTTGAACTCCTGGCCTCAAGCCGTCCTCTCTCCTGAGCCTTGGAAAGTACTGGGACTATCAGTGTGAGCCACCGCACCAAGCCAGCAATTTGATTATTATATGCCTGGGTGTTTTATTTATGTGCATTGTACTTGTGGTTTGTTAAATCACTTAAGTTATGTGGATTTATGGTTTTTATCAAATTTAGAAACAATGGCCATTTTTATTTTTGCATTTGTTTTTTTCTGTCAGTTCCCCATTCTTTCTGGAACTTCAACTGCAACTACACAAGACAGGTAGATATTATATCACATGTCACTGTGTCTCTGTTCATGGACTTTAAAGTTTTTTTTCTCAGATGGTTGCAGTGGATCATACCTGTAATCCGAGCATTCTGGGAGGGCAAGGTAGGTGTATTGCTTGAGTTCAGGAGTTCTAGACCAGCCTCAGCAAGAGAGAGGCCCCATCTCTAAAATGTAGCTTCATATTGTGGTGGGCACCTGTAGTCTCAGCTACTTGGGAGGTGGAGGCAAGAGGATCGCTTGAGCCCAGAAGTTTGAGGTTGCTGTCAGCTATGATGATGTCATGGCACTCTACTAAAGGTAACAAAGTCAGACTCTGTTAAAAAAAAATAGAAAGAAAGAAAGACCTTTTTTCTATGTATATTTTGATTCTGAAAATTTTCATTGATATTACTGCAAGTTCATTGATCATTATTCTGTTACATAATTTGCCATTAAATTTATAGAGTTTAATGTCTATATTATCTCAGATATTGTGTTTTTTAACTTCAGATGTGGGTAGCGCCTGTGGCTCAAAGGAGTAGGGCGCTGGCCCCATATGCCAGAGGTGGCGGGTTCAAACCCAGCCCTGGCCAAAAACTGCAAGAAAAAAAAAAAAAACTTCAGATGTTTTATTTTGTTTTTATTATATGTTTAATTTATTTTATTTTTGTGTTGCATTTTATACTCTTAACATATTTACTAATTATTTTAAATCTCCTTTTTGTTAATTAGATGATCTTTACCATGTATTTACTGAATATTATGTATTCTGTTGAAAAGGGTTTTCTTTTATTTTTCTTCCTGTATTTTTTATGTCTAATAGTTTCTGCATGTATGATGAACATTGTATTGTTACGTTGTTAAATTTCTAAATTTTGTTGTCATCTATGGATAAATGTTGAAAGTTATATTTGAGGTAGATAGGTTAATTGAAAATAAAATTTAGCTTATTGTGGCTTGTTTTTAAACTTTGCTAGTTTAGTATTTCTAGTACCATTAAATTGTACTGGTTTTACCTTACTACTAAGGTGTAACTGTTATAATGACTCTGTTAAATGCCCCAGACTTTCAAGGGAACACTACAGTCTCACAGGTGGGAACATGAATTATTCCAAACTCTATGTGGATTCTAGAAATTGTTGAATTTACAGTTATTATTTTCTCTTTGCCTAGACATGTGGGATTTCAACCTTGCATGTGTCATTTAGCGACAGAATCATAGAAGCATATGTGTATTTCTGCATCTTTTCCTCTATATTACACTCTATTATGTTATGTTCTATTTCAATTTCTATGAACACTAATCTCTGCATTGTCAACAAGGCAAGACTGCTGCCCACTGCTTGGGATTCTCCTCTTGCTGTGACACAGAAAAACTTGTTGAGCTCATATCATTTGATATTCTTTCAGGGATCACCTCTGTTAATCTTTTCCCCCATATGCCAGGCTGAAGGGAAAAATATTTAGGCTTCAGAAAGAACTGGTATGTGATACTAAAGAGAGTATAACTTCAAAACCACATGTCTAGCCTTCTGCCTAGTGATACTTTAAAGCTTTTTCCCCAAGAGTAATGGTATGATGGATATTTAAAATGCTGATATATGTATATTTATATCAAACTGCACATTCTACACACACACACACACACACACACACATATAACTATCAACACAAGAAAAACTATAAATAATCCATTAACTATAAATTTTCTTTTTGACCCTTGAAACTCTCTATATAATTTTCCTTTAACTCAATACTCAACATAATCACTGATCCATAGGTGTGGTCCCACCTTTTTCCCTCCCTTTGTGAAGTGTAGAACATAGATGTTTTGGCACAATAATCAAGTAAATGAGGTGAAAGCTATGTTGATTGGTTTAATGTAACCACGTCAGATTGTATTAAAAAAATCAGCATATTGTGCCCCACATATGCATGAATGTATGCATGATCTATGTGTATTTGACTTAATAAAAAAAAAAGAAAAGAAAATAGAAAGAGGAAGCCAACAACTTAATGGTTCATCTCAAGCAACTGGAAAAGGAAGAAAATTCCAACCCCAAATCCAGCAGAAGTGAAGAAATAACCAAAATTAGAGAAGAATTAAATAAAATTGTAAACAAAAGAATAATTCAAAAGATCAATGAAACAAAATGTTGTTTTTTTGAAAAGATTAACAAATCTGATAAAACATTGCCCAATCTAACTGGAAACAGACAAGTAAAACCTCTATTATCGTCTATCAGAAACAATAAAGGAGAAATAACAACAGACACCTCATAAATTCAAAAAAGTCTCAATTATTACTACAAAAAACTCTACTTCCAGAAATATGAAAATCAGAAGTAAATGGACCAATACCTGGAAGCACACCACCTTACTAGACTACCAGAAAGAATTACAAATCTTGAATAGACTTATATCAATCACTGAAATAGCTTCAACTATAACAAATCTCCCCCTCTAAAAAAGTCAGGGACGAGATAGCTTCACATCCAAATTCTGTCAAACCCTTAATTTGAAACTAATACCTATACTATACAACCTTTTCCAAAGCATAGAAAAAGAATGAATATTCCCCCAACACATTCTATGAAGCAAATGTCACCCTGATCCCAAAACCAGGAAAGGATACAACAGAGAAAGAAAATTATAGACCAATATCATTAATGATTATCAATGCAAAAATATTCAATAAGATCTTAGCAAACAGAATCCAACAACAAATTAAAGAAATTACACACCATAATCAACTTGGATTTATTCCAGGGTTACAGGATTGGTTCAACAAATGCAAATCAATAGTTATAATACATCACATAAATAAAATAAAAAACAAAGACCATATGATTCTCTTAATTGACTTACAAAAAGCTTTTGATAATTACCAGCAAACTCTCATGATCAAAACACTTAAGAAAATAGGCATAAAATGTACATTTCTTAAATTCATAGAGGACATCTACAACAAACTAACAGCCGATATGATATTGAATGGTGTAAAATTGAAAACATTTCCACTCAGGTAGAGACCTAGGCAAGGATGCCCCTTGTCACCATTCCTATTCATTATAGTAATGGAAGTCATAGCCATCGCAACCAGGCAAGAGAAGGTGATCAGGGGTATCCAAATAGTGTCAGAGGAGATCAAACTCTCACTCTTCACAGATGATATGATCCTATACCTGGAAAATCCCAGGGTCTCAACTACAAAACTCTTACAAGTGATCAAGGAATACAATAGCATCTCAGGATACAAAATCGATACTTGCAAATAAGTAGCTTTTATATATACCAACAATAGTCAAGCTGAAAATATAGTCAAGGTCTAGTACTTTTGCAGTAGTGCCAAAGAAGATGAAAAATGTCTGGGATTTTACCTAAAAAAGGAAATAAAACATCTCTATAAAGAGAATTATGAAACTCTGAGAAAGGAAATAGGTGAAGATGTTAGGAAATTGAATAACATGCCATGCTCATGGCTGGGAAGAATCAACATTGTTAAAATGTCTGACCTATCCCAAGCAATCTACAGATTTAATGCAATCCCTATTAAAGCACCATTGTCATACTTTATAGAGCTTGAAAAAATAGTGCTTTGTTTTGTATGGAATCAGAAAAAACCTCAAATAGCCAAGACATTACTCAGAAATAAAAAAAAATAAGCAGGTAACATGTTACCAGACTTTAGGCTATACTATAAATCTATAGTGATCAAAACAGCATGGTACTGGAAAAAAAAAAACCTGAAAGTTAGATTTATGGAACAGAATGGAGTGTGAAGAGATAAACCCAGCTACTTACCATCATTTGATCTTTGATAAGCCTATCAAAAATGTTCACTCCCTATTTGACAAATAATGCTTGGTGAACTGTCTGGTGACCTGTAGAAGACTGAAACTGGACCTCCACCTTTCACCATTAACAAAAATTGATTCTCACTGAATAAAAGATTCACACATAAGATATAAAACTATAAAAATACTAGAAGGAAGTGCAGAGAAAACACTTGAAAAATCAGCCTAGGAGAATATTTTATGAGGAGGACACCCTGGGCAATTGAAGTAACACCAAAAATACTGGGATTTGATCAAACTAAAAAGCTTTTGCATATCTTAGAGCACAGTGAGTAAAGCAATCAAACAACTTTCAGAATGGGAGAAGGGAGATTTTTGCAGGTTATGCTTCCAATAAAGGTCTGATAAATAGAATCCACAAAGAACTCAAACTAATCAATAAGAAAAGAACAAATAACCCCATTTCTATATGGGCAAGAGACTTGAGCAGAAACTTCTCTGAAGACAAATGTATGGTCTATAAACACATGAAAAAATGTTCATCATCTTTAATCATCAGAGAAATGTAAATCAAAACCACTTGGAGATATCATCTAACTCCAGTAAGATTAGCCCCTATAACAAAATCCCCAAACTACAAATATTGGCTTGGATGTGAAGGGAAGGGAATACTTCTACACTGCTGGTGGGAATGCAAGCTAATATGACCTTTTTTGAAAGAAGTTTGTAGAATAGTCAAGTATCTAAAGGTGGACATACTATTCGATCCTGAAATTCTTCCACTAGGTATATACCCAGATGATCAAAAATTATTTTACAATAAATACATTCACACCAGAATATTTACTGAAGCCCAATTCATAACTGCCAAGACATGGAAAGAGCCCAAGTGCCCATCAATCCATGAATGAATTAACAAATTGTGGTATATGTACACCATGGAATCCTAGGCAGCCAGCCATAAAAAAAGTTGGAGACTTCACTTCTTTTGTGTTTACCTGGATGAAACTGGAACAGATTCTTCTTAGTAAATTATCTCAAGAATGGAAAAAAAAAGTATCCAATGTATTCAACATTACTATGAAATCAATATATAAGCACCTACACATTCATACAAATGGTAAAACGTAACTATAGTCCAAAAGGTAGAAGAAAAGAGAAGAGAGAGGGGAGGGAGGAGGCAAATGGAAGGGGACTATTTGGGGGGACTTCACCGAATGTGCATAATGCAATGGTACATTTCAAAATTATTAAGAAAATAATATAATTTTGTTGGATGGATGTTTTAATCAGTTCAATGTAAGTAAGCATTTCACATTTTATATCAAGCCAGTACACTGAACCCCATAAATGCATCAATGTACACAGTTATGATTTAATAGAAACAAGAAATAAACAATAAATAAAAATAAAACTGGAGGCATCATATTATCAGACTTCAGATTATACTACAAGTCTACAGTCATTAAAGCAGCATGGTACTGGCACAAAAATAGAGATATAGATATATGGAAGAGAACAGAGGACTGAGAGATGAAGCCAGCTGTGTTTTGCCATCTGATATTTGGTAAGCCAAACAAAAGCATACACTGGGGGAAAATAATCCCTATTTATTAAATAGTGCTGGGAGAACTTATTACCCACATGTAGAAGACTGAAACGAGGCTTGTACTTCTCACCACTTACAAAAATTCACTGTTGCTGGATAAAAGATTTAAATTTAAGATGCAAAACAACAATCTTAGAAGAAGGTGTGAGAAAAACTCTTAAGGCTATCAGTCTGGGAAAATAATTTATGAGAAAAACTCCCTTGGCAATTGCAACAACATTAAAAATAAATAAATGGGACATAATGAAGCTGAAAAGCTTCTTCACGGCCAACAGTATAAATGCTAAAGTAAATAGACAATTTTCAGAATGGGAGAAGTTATTTGCATGCTATGAATCTGACAAAGGTCTGATAACTAGAATCTATGGAGAGCTCAAATAATCAACAATAAAAGAGCAAACAAGCCCATTTATAAGTGGGCAAGAGACTTGAATAGAAACTTCTCTGAAGAAGACAGACGAAAGGCCAACATACACATGAAAAAATTCTCATTGTACCTAATCTCCAGATAAACACAAATCAAGAACACTCTAAGACATCATTTAACCCCAGTGAGAATAACCTTCATCACAAAATCCCAAAGCAGCAAATGTGGTGTATGTGCAGAGAGAAGTGGACACTTTTACTTTTTTTTTTTTTCTGAGAAGCATTCCATTGTCTGGATGTACCACATTTTGTGTATGCATTCTCATATTGATGGGCATTTGGGGTTGTATTCAATTCTTGAGTATTTTTAATAAAGTCATTATGAACATTCTCATATAAGTCTTTGTGAGAATATGTACTTTACAGTTCTCTTGTATATGTACTTAGCAGTAGAATATCAAGGTCAGTTAGTAAATTTATTTTGAATTTTTCAAGAAACTGTGAATAATTTTTCCAAAGTAGTTGTGACATATCATCGTCTCATCAATAGTGTTTAAAATTACCCCCCCCTCATTCTTACCAAAGATGCCATGATGTGGTTAGTTTTTTTAACTTTATAGTATCTGACTGGGATGCAGTAGTGTAGTGGTATATTACTGTAACTTTAATTTTCCGTTTTTAATGACTGATGATATAGAATATCTTTTTCTGTGATTACTTACCTACTACATATTGCATTTGGTGAGTGTTCAAATTTGTAGCCCATTTTACTATTTTTTTATACTATTTAATTCTAAGAGATTTCTTTTATATTCTGCATACGAGGCCTCTATCGGGCACAAGATTTACAAAGATGCTCTCTCAGTCTGTAATGTAATGCTGAATTTTGAAAAGCAATATTTTTAATTTTTATACAGATGAATTTATCATTTTTCCTTTTAGGGATTATTTTTAGTGTCTTGTATTTCAGTTTATTTGAAGTTTTGAACCACTGGATTTATAGTTTTAATCAAAGTTGGATCTTTTTCAGTCCTGATTGCTTCAAACAGTTTTCTCCTTCCGTTTTTTCCTCTCATGTGAGTATTCCAAAAACACATATATTAGGTTCCATGAAGAGCTCCCCAAACTCCCAGTGTTATTTTGATTTACACCTCTTTTCTCTCTCTGCTTCATTTTGGATATTATGTATTCTGCATGTTTACTAATATTCTATTTCAATTTCTGATGTTGTTAATTCCATCTAGTGTATTTTATCAGAGATATTTTATTTTTATTCTCATTAATTTGATGTGGCTCTTTATATCTTCCATGTTGCTACTTAATGTGCTTAATCTTTCCTCTATCTTCTTAAACAGGCACAATATAGTAATAATACCCTTTTCATGTCTGATTCTTAATCTCTAATTTCTGAGTCTGTTTACTTAGTTCTCTCCTTATTATTGATTTTTTTTCTGATTTATTGCTTACTAAATATTTTTGTATTTGATGCCAGATATTGTAAGTTTTATTTTTCCAGGTGCCATACTTTTTGTATTCCTATGAATATTCGTGATCATTTCTGAGATATAGTAAAGATTTGGAGATACAGTTTGTTTTTTTCAACACTTATTTTTCTTTTAAGTTTTCTTAAGTGGCACCAAAATAGCTTTTGATCTATGTCTACTTTTGTCCCACTAATGAGGAAATATCCTTCTGAGTGCTGTAATTAATTCCTTGCAAATGACAAGGATTACCACAGACTCTTGGAAACAGAAACTGTCCTTGGGCGTATATGATTTCATGGACTGGTATCTCTGCTCCTTTTGGGTGGGATTTCTCTGGTCTCAAGTAGTTTTTTGTACATTCATACACTGATCAATACTCAGCTAAAGACTCAAGAAGAACTCCTTGTAGAACCAGAGAGGTCTCTGTCAATATGGCTGTTACCTCTCTATTACTCTATCTTGTGGACACCAGACTTTCTCATATCTTTGGACTCTCCACTCATATCCTCAAGTCATGGAGATTATCAGGTTCTTTGTGGATTCTGTCCCCTTTAGCAAGATGTCATGTCTCTTCAGGTGGTAAATTGGGAACAGTTACAGAAATTACTTTATTTATTTTCCCTGTCTCAGAGATTACTGCCTTATATTGCCTGATGTACAATGTTCAAAAATGTTTAAACATTTAAATGTTTAAAAATTTCATTTTTTAAGATATGAAGATAATTTCCCCACATTTTTCCATTTTTCTCAAAGTAGGTAATTTGATACTATGCATTTTGATTTTCTAATATAAAAAATTTAATGTATTTTATCTACTTTTCTCATTGTTAACTTAGGGAAGGAATTGTAGGCAGATGTGGAATTTATCATCAACAATTTTTAATGTGTTTGCAGAATGTGTTATATTTTCAGAACAGTAATAATTGAACATATATGATTGGTAGGAGGTTAAAGAAAAGAAATAAAATTGAAATACAGTAAATGACTAATATAGGGTAATAGATCTAATAATGAATTCAGCTTTTGATATGCATAAATTATGGTGTCAATGAGACATTCAGAAACACATTCGCCAGGAAATTGGAAATACAGGACTGGAATTTGGGAGAAAGATCAGAATTCTATTACTACTAAATAAAGAAAGAAGAAAGTTGGACAATAGGTATGGATCTTAATCATATTTGTAATCACTATGCCTATCATAATGTCTGGAATATGTTAAATGTTCAGTAGAGGGATATTGAATAGACACATAAAAAGAGCATCATTTAGTATAAGAGTAGGGGGAAAATGGGATGAATAATCAGAGAGACAGGAGTTTCCTTGATACTAAATTCTTGATAACAAAAAAGTGCCATGAAGTTTGACTTTTGAGCACTTTTGAAAAGACTTATATTGTTTCATAAAAAATTAGCAAATTTGGGGGGAACAAAAGTAATAGTATTTTCCTAGTAATTTCTATTTTCTATGTTCAACTCACAAAATACACACTGGGATATATACTTTTCTGGGCAGTCATTACCTGACCCTATTGCCTATCAAATCAAACGGCTTCATTATTGCACTCCCCTCAGGCTTACAAATGGGAAACTTAAAATATCTGTTAAATAAAATGTAATTGACACTATCGTATATGCTTTTGAGTGAATGAAATTTTTTTTTATTAATTGATAGCTGTATACATTAATGCAAACATGGGGTACATTGTGCTGTTTTCATATACAATTTGAAATACTTTCATCAAGCTGATTAATATAGATTTCATGTCATTTGCTTAGTCATTGTATCAAAACATTTATATTCTAGTTCTAGAAAAGTTCACTTGTACCCTTGTTAGACAGATATATAGGTGATCTTTCCGGTCACCCTCCCACCAACCAACTGCCCTTCTCCCCTCCCCTTC
>CAUYQV010046079.1:0-58902 GCA_963574575.1 Galagoides demidoff
ATTTGATCCTGCAATTCCTTTGTTAGGTATATACGCAGAAGAATTCCTTTTTTAATTCCATAACCTATGATATATTTTTCCTCATTATGTCCATATCCTTGGTGACTTTCTCTTTGAATTTATTAATTTTTTGAAATAACTTTATACTAATTTTTGGATTTATTACCGTCTTCTCCTCAAAACCATCCATCTTATTTGTCATCTACATTCTGAATTCTATCACTGTCATTTCAGCAATTTCTCTATTGTTGTTATTGTTGTTGTATCACAATCTCTTGTGGGAGATGATCTACTCTGATTAACAGAATTCTTCCATTGGCTCCTCACCATGAGTATTTTCAGCTTTTTCAAAAAGTGTATTAATTATATATGTTTTAGTTGAAATGATAGGTTGTCATTGAATAGTTATTGAAAGATAATCTGATTGGAGAACCTTAGGAAACACTATACTGACATACTGGCAATTAAAGCTATTAAGGTGAGACTAGATCAGAAGGTCCCAGGAACTGAAGCTAACCATCCCTTCTCCAATGAAGTTGAACTTGTGCTTGTGACCTTTCCCCTAAAGCTTCACAAAGATCTTTTTCAGGGATGCAGTCAGTGCCTCTGAGAGCAAGCTTGATGTGATAGCACAACCTGGCTCTGTCTTGTTATCAACCTGCCCTGTACTCAGTCTTAAGGAGTTGCAGTATTTCAGTATAATCTCTAACAGGCAAACATTCAAATACCAGTGGCCCCACACCGACAATAGCTGGATTTGGGGAATCCATCAGCAGACCTTCTAAAATTTCCCGTCACTGCTCCAACCCCCCACTGCTGAAGCCAAGCAAATCAAGTAACTGGTGACTCTGCAGCCCCCCTAGTGGTGGCTGGGATCAAGAATGCACAGATTGTTCTGACTGAGAATTCAAGTAAAATTTGCTGAGGCACTGAGCAACACCCACTTAAATATGTTCAGAGGGTCACCAGGTAGTCCGAGAACAAGGATCTGTGGGGACTTTTGAGAGTTTCCATGGTGCTGGGAAAGGGTCTGTTCTAGTGGGAATGGAACTCAGGAGAGATCATATCTCTCCACCAAAGTTAGAACTACAGTGCTACTTTTTCTGCACCACCACTCAAGAATGCATTGGCCCCTTAGAAAATTCACCAAATACTTCATGCTCAGCAGGAAGAAGTCTGTCAGTCAACTAGATAGGGGTAATGTTGGGCTGTAGGCTCAGTATTGTGGAAAGAACATTTGTTTACTTTTGCACCAGGCAGGATGGGGTCTGGGCTCAGACATGGAACTTCACAGGTGTAGAATGACCAAGAATACATGGCTCTCTCCTGTGGAGTGGGGGGGGTGGGGAGTCCTTTGTTCCTTGGTCACTTGGAAAGCTACTGTGCACCTCCAGTTTGGGGGAGGGGCCTCTCATTCTCTTGGCAACAGTTGCCTTCTAAGTAGTCACTCTGTACCTGATCAGTGTTATTTTCCTTCCTCTTTCTTGGCCTCACAGCTTGTCTCAGTGGGGATGATATGCACCTCATTTTATTTTCCTTGTGCTTAATTCCCCACCTTTTGCTTCACCAAATCCACTTTAGTCCAACTTCTCTCCCTCTGGATAGGAGCCTCTGGTGCAAGCTGTTTCTAGTCAGCCATCTCACCTCCTCCCCTTAATTCTATATTTCTTTGTTGTTCCTAATTCTTTATTTCTGACTGACTGAGTTAATACAAGTGTATTGTTTAAGCTTGAAATTCTTTCTTCTGCCTTCTCTATTTTTAAAAGTTTTCACTGTGTTTTATTTCCTTAAAGGAATTTTTTTTATTTCGAGAAATTCAATTTTTTTCTGTAATATTTTTATTCATAACCTGACTTTTCCTGGTTTCTTTGAGTTGGTTTTTTCCTCTGAAATTTCACTGAACTTTCTTACTATTAATAATCAATATTTTCTATCTGCCATATCAATATTTTCACTTTGTTTGAAATCTCTTGCTGTTCTGGTGTGCCCTTTTGGGAATATCCTTTCATTCTGATTTTTTAAACTTTTAAAATTTTTATGCTGATTCCTTCTCATTTAAAGCAACTGTTAATTTTCACTTTGGGATTTCATTTTGTTTATATAGGACTTTTCCCCTCCCTCACTAATAAGATATTTTCTGTACCTCACTGTTGATAAAGTACTTTTGGTTTTCCTTGAGGGTGCTTTCATGGTGTCTAAGTTCTTGACGGATGCCTTAGTTGTTGATATCTTTAGTGTGGTGGTTTTCTCAGTTTTTAAGTCATTTGTTGGCATCAATAGTATACCAAGCCAGAAAGTCTCTGATTTCAAGGCCATTTGAGAGTCAAAGTCTCTAGTTGCTGGAAAAGGATTTCACTTTTCTTCTCTTCTTTCTTACCCTGTGGTCTCCTGGGGCCTGCCAGCAGGTAGGAGCTCCTACTGGCTAAACTTCCTCATAATGGCATTGGGGCTGGGAGTGTCCTTGTCCAAGGTTCTGCCGGAGGCTAAAAGCATCTGTACTTGGGAGGTGTGGTGTTTCATAAGTGTGCTTCAACTGTGACCTACAATACAATCTCTTTTTACCCACACAGGGATCCTCATCTCCCAAAATTATTGACCAATATCCCTTCCATATCCCTAAGCAACGTGATAAAATCCTAGGGGTGTGAGATCTGGTCTGAGGGCCTGTCCAAAGTTCCCCAAAGATCAATCCCTAACCATGCCAAAGGGAAGTGTGATGATCTTGAGTTGTCTACATTCTCAAGCAGGTTTAATGTCCCTTCTGCTTCTAAATTTTTCCCTGCTTTAATAAAGCAGCTGAGCACCAAGGAGGGCTAGTGAACAGGAGCTCAAAGTCCTAAGACCCCTTATTCTGCTATAGGTCTTTAAGAGGAAAGATTTGATCTCTACTCTCTATGTAAGACTTGATTTGGTGGACACACCAACAGAGAGGTAGCATCCACTCCTGAGAGGTTTAGCTTAATAGTCTCTATTAGCTGGCATCAACTGGAAAGGCCAAGGAAGGAAATGGAGGAGGAGTAGTGCTGTGGTCATTTCTGTCCCTGTCTCTAGAAGGCAGCATGCCCAGAATGTCCAGGCTCTGGGGTTTTGCTGGTTTTCCAAGACTTACTGGCTCCTAGGGCTCCCACAATCAGAGTCATAGTTGGAAAATATTTATGGGGGAAGGAGTGAGATGAATTATGAGACTCTGAAGATCACAACAGCTCACAGTGGTTGGAGAAGCAAAGCAGTGTTTTTCATCCTAACTGTGAGCTGTGGTAATGGGAAGCAGCCACACAGAAGCTACCTGATCACTACTTTGTCCTGAAGAAGGTCTCAGTTCACTGGCAATCGCAGTGTTTGGGCTCATGAGGATTGAAAGGGTCTCCAGCTGCTCAGGAGCCTGATGACTTCCAGATATATGAGGCAGTGAGAAATAAAGCACTCCACGTACCTTTTTCTCTGGACTCCAAGCCTCTCAGAGGTTGATCTCTGCTGATATCTTGCTCTTTCTTGTTCTGCTCTACTTCTTACCATGGAGTCTTTCATAAGTTCTGGCACTTTTCCCTTGGAATTACACATGATCTATGTTTGTTTGTTTTTCATCTATAGCTTTCTCTTTTTTTCTGAGATAATCTAGAAACTGTTGCCTCTGGTAATCCATCTTGTTTTCCATCTTAACATTTTGAATATTTCTTTCCAAATATGCCAATCACTTGAGCCCTTCAGAAAAGAATTACTAAAGAGATGAAGCCAGGTGCGGTGGCTCATGTCTCTAATCTTAGCACTCTGGAAGTCTGAGGTGGGTGGATTGCCTGAGTTCAGGAGTTCGAGACCAGCCTGAGCAAGAGGAGATTTTGTCTCTATAAATAACTAGGCATTGTGGCAGATGTCCCAGCTACTCAGAAGTTTGAAGCAAGAGAATGGCTTGAGGCCAAGAGTTTGAGGTTGCTGTGAGCTATGATGCCACAGTACTCTACCCAGGGTGACAAAGTGAGACTCTGTCTCAAAAACAAACAAACAAACAAACAAACAATATCTTGAATCTTTTAAACACTGCCATTTAGTTATTTTTTGTTCAGTTTTTGCCCTACATGTAATTCACAGGTGTTTGAGTTTTTTATTCATAAAGACTCTTAGGGAAATACAGTTGCTAAATCTTGGAAAATCAATACAAGAACATTTTTATATTACATTCACACTATAATCACACTTGGCTGTGCATGCAATTTTTAAGAAATATCTATTTTACTTAAATATAGCTTGCATTGATGAATGTTCAGCTTTATTTGTGATACATTTTATTTTATCTTCTATTCATTTATGAATGCTTTATTTAACATTTTACTTCATGAATATTTTCCCAGAATATACCTAGTAATAGTTCTCTATCTGTAAAGTTTTCCTATAAAAATTTTCAAAATTTCAGTATTTCAGTCAGTAATATTTCTTTAATTACTTTTATTGTATTTGTTAATGCATACATCTTTATAAGCTCTGTCATCTGTACATTAGATCGATGGAATAGGGTGTTTGTGTTTAAATGTTAAACAATTCCCCTTCAAACAACTTGTACCTCTTTATATTTCTCCAACACGTGCTTTTTCTTCCTTTCTTTCATTTTTCTTTTTCTTTCTTTCTTTTTCTGTTTTTTAAACAGAGTCTTGCCTTGTGGCCAAGCTAGAGTATGCACAACCACCTCAAACTCCTGAGCTCAAGCAATCCTTAACCTCCTGAGTGACTGTATAGCTGGAACTACAGTCTGGGACCACCACACCAGGCTCCCTTTTTCCTATTTTTAGTAGAGACAGGAGTTTTACTTTTGCTAAAACTGGTTTCAAACTCCTAAGTTCAAGAGATCCTCTCATCTCAGCCTCCCAGACTATTAGTATTAGAGGAATGAGTGACTGTGCCCAGCCTATCTTTTCTTCAATATTGTCATCAACAGTGATATTTTCAAAACTACAATCTGGTAGGCATAGGATATTTTCATACTTTTATTCATTTATTCTTTTTGTACCTTTACTTATTTTCTCAACAAATTTTCCTTTAATATTGATTGCACATCCAACCATGAGCCAAGTAGTATTGTACATACTGGAGCACATAGTGTTCCGTCTGTCCAATAATGCCTTAACACTCATGAGTCTTTGCAGGGAAGATGTTAAGAAAAATTAAATTAAAGGAATATTTGTTGAGAAAATAAGTACACACAATGTCTGAACTGTTTCTACAATATATTAGGATAATAGCACTGATGGTAGTAATTGTGTATTTTTCATAGATAGACATAAAAATCTCTTTAAATAAGTAATATATAAAATGAAAGCTGAGTGACCAAAATGAGTCATGTGATGATGGACAGAAAATAGCAGAAAAGAACAAGTTTCAACAGCAGCTAGAACAAAGGCAACGGGTAGTGATAATATTGGTAAGTTAAATAACAATTTAAACAGCAACACCACATTAAATGACACCTGGGCAAAGTGAGCTTGCCGGATCTTGGTAAAGGCTGCATTTAGGGAAAGAGAAAAATATATGATTCAGAATTCACATGATTATTGTAGAGTAAGAGATAATTGAACTGAAAAAGAAGAATAAATCTCGTGTTTTTAAGAGGTGTTTTTCTTTGTATATAGCTAGGTAGGCCTAACCCAGATGTTCAAATACAGTTATTTTTTTCAAATCATTTCTCCAGGACCAAGTTCAGAAAATTAGTAATAGCTAGTAGCTAGTTTTGCTCCTTTGCTCAAGCTTTTAGAATGATCAAAGCTTTTAAGTCTGTTATAAGTAAACTTTAACTTACTGTTTCCTTTATTATATATATTCCATGGTAGAGTTAATTGGACAGTATTAACTTGAACTAAAAGATCACTTACAAATCAGGCTAATTTTTCAGTTATCTTTGAATTGTAAATGATTAACATAGGAATTAAAAGGAAACATCTATAGCCACTTCAATATATGTTATGCAAATGTTTAATATGCTACTTGAAAACAAAATCTTCTAAATCCATTTAGGAAACATGGCTCCTTGAACAACACTATACAGGTTAAAAAATACATCCCTCTCACTTATTTAAAACAACTATTTTAAACTTAGAGTTAATTGTTCTGTTGATATGGTGATGGTGTCGCTAACCTAACAGCAGGAAGCATTGGCACTTTGAATAATTATTTCAAATTTTTCTTCTCAGATTTTTTTCTACTTTGATCTATGGAAAATAATGTTTGTGCTCAACAGAAACGTAATAGAGAAGATTTGTAGCATGTAAGATCTAAAACTCAATTTAGAGATATGCTTACACTCTTAGAGAAGATTTTTTAAAATAAATAAGAGATATAAGTACATATTAGCTAAATTATGATATACTCATATTAAGAAAGCAGTGTGTTCTTATGACAAACCCTTATTGATATGTGTATGTGTAGTTTTACAGAAAAATATTTGAAGCAAATAATCAGATGACTTTGTTTAGGAGCCAAAACCAAAGTTTTAATACTGAATCAAATTTTTATTTTCTATTTCAGAAAAATGAGAAGCATACAGGTAGAACTTGCTATGAAAGAAATATTTTCTTGAAGAATCATGAAATTCTTGATAATTCTACTTCAATATGGCAATCATTATAGAAAATGTTTCTGCTAAGGAATTAATAACATGGGCTTCTGACTGAAAGACAATAGTACTTTCCTTTTTAACTAAAAGATATCATTATGATTTATGCTATGGGTTGCTTAAAACATTAATTAGTCAACCACAGTTAGGTGGTTGATGCACAATAAAAGTTGAGGCAATTTTTAGGTAAGTTAAATTCTAAGAGATTCTTTCACTGAAAGTGAAAATAACCATTCACTAATAAAGTTCTAGATATTATTGTTGGGTACCAGAATAACCTCAGGGACAATTATGCATTGTGGGTTTTTATTATATTTTTCAAAGAAAGTGAGAATAAACAAACAACATACTGATTAGCTGTATAGTATTATATGTGCGATTATTTAACCTAAATATATGCTTCATATAACCAGAACAATATTTGTTCCTCCTTTCGAAGGGGTAATAAACCTTGTTAAAATAATGAAAAGGATACGTGTAAGACTCTTAAGGATGTTTTTCCAAAGACATTTATTAATACCAAGTGTCAAGATATTTCATTAAACTATACCCTGAGCTGCAATGTAAGAGGAGATGGATGTTATAAAACTAGTTTCCTACTAAATCACTCACTGTGGATTTTCGAACAATTTATATAAGTTCTTTACATTCTCTCACTGAACATCAATGTTTTGAAATGTTTGCCTGTTTACAAAGAAAGGAACTATACAGTCTAAAAGCTGCATGATATGTTATAACTGCTATCATGACTAACTCTATCTGTATGTGCTCTCATAGCATAATGGTAAAGAGAACTTTGGCTCACATAAAAAGATCAGATCCATGATTCACACCCCTATTTTATAAAAATCTCTGTCTTCATAACGGGTGTCAAAAAGTAACCCATGAATTTAGGGTGACTCCATTTTCCATTACTTTTTCCTTCTATCCACAAGAGCTAAGATTGATCCCTAGATATGATATTTGTAGCAGTGGAGAAACTAAGATTTAGTGAAGCTATATAATTTAATCAAGGTCCCTAAAGCACATGGCAAAACTGAGATTAGAATTTATTCTTAGGAATTACTGTTAATAAAATATCAGTAAAGTTATCTTATAATTACAAGCACGATATACATTGCATAAAATTTTAATTATAGTCAAAGAAGATGTTTAATTGTATTTTGAAACCAAAATAAGAATTAAATTTGATTTCTATGTTTCCATATATTCTTTTATTTCATGATGATCTTATAAACTACCAAAATCTTCCTTAGTCCTTGAATAATTATGTTTCTTTTGATTTGCAACTTATTTTGTACAAGAAAACTACACTAATAAAATTAGTCTTATGAAAGTTAACTTTAGGTAAAAGTAATAGTAAATCTAAAAAGAAAACAAGAACACTTGGCAATGGCATAATTAAAGCATTAAGTTTAAAAATTATTTTGTTTTCTTGGAAATTTAATACTTCCAACAACAGCTGTTTAGATTTTTCAACATAAACAAGATAATTATTTTGCACATTTGGACAGTACTTCTTTTTATTTATTTATTTATTTTTTCAAGACAGTCTTATTTTGTTGCCCTTGGTAGAGCCATGGCGTCACAGCTCACAGCCTTGGGCTTAAGAAATTCTCTTGTTTCTGCCTCCCAAGTTGCTGGGACTACCAGTGCCCACCACAACTCCATGCTATTTTTTTGTTGTAGTTGTCACTGTTGTTTAGCAGGCCCTACCTGGGTTCGAGCCCTCCAGCCCTGGTGTATGTGGCCACTCTCTAACCACTGATCTACAGGCATGGAGCCCCAAGTGATTCTCTTGCGTTAGACTTGCAAGTAGCTGGGACTACAGGTGCCTGCCACAACGCCTAGCTACTTTTTTTTTTTTTTTTTTAGAGAGGTCTCCCTCTGGCTCAGGCTGGTCTCCAACCCGTGAGCTCAGGCAATCCACCCAGCTCAGCCTCCCAAGTGCTAGAATTACAGGCGTGAGCCACTGTGCCCGGCCTGGACAACATTTTAACACTGTTATTTCAATATGAATAATTCAGTTATTCAATATGTACATTAAAATTAGAGATATGGATTAAAATATTTCACAATTCATTGATTTGAAAATGCAGGCTTATCTAATTTGACCTATGCATCTGATAAACACCCCTCAATCTATATGTTTTATTTTGCAATGAATATCTTGAGGAAGCAAGAATTTATAATTTATATCAAAGCAAGTAGATGTCTTTAAGGTCATAAAACAGCACTTTAGTTATATAGTTTATTATGTGTTGACTCTCGGACCACTTGGAACTTTAAGGCTGAAATGTCGTATGCCCAAGGTCTAAGTTTATGAAGACTAAAATGTAAGAAATGGTCTTTCACTTCAGGTTTTAAAAATGACAGGCCAAAGATAAAAGCAAGTGATATCAGTGATGTGGAAGAAGTATGTGCTTGTAGAGAATTTATAGTACATACTACAAATGTTGAAAGTGGAAACTTCTCAATTTAGAAACACTGTGTAGCTTTAGCTAAGATGAGTCAGTTTAAGGAGTCTGTCCTTTAGGATATACAGAAAGAAAGTGTAAAAGTGCTTTTCTCTTCTTATTTTTTATTTGTTACATTTTCAATACATTTCACATAAGTTGTTTATAAAAATACCTTTTTAATTTGTTAAGAATTTATATCAATAATAGTATTTTTTAAAAACTTCTACTGTATTTCACGCCACCTCTTCCATTCTACCTAGATGACAAAATGTAAAATAATTTCCATGACAGAAAACTTTCCTGGAGAAAAGTTCCTATTATCTGTGTCCCACTAGTCACTAAAACAAATACACAATATAAAAATTTTAAACTTTATGGTATAGAATTATGTTGGCTAAGTATGTGGCTTCTTGAACTACCCTACTTTTAAGCTTCATGTATAAGCACAAATATCTAAGGCATTCTTTTTTGTTAGCTAAGATTCTTTATTTGCATGCATTGTAAACCAGTTGTTTTATTAAGTTCTTAGAGAATCAGCAGGGATCTGGAATCAGCTTATAAGTAGGAAGAAATAAATCTTTGGAAAGCTAAGGATAAAAATAATAGCTAACATTTATTATGTGCCTTTATGTGGCAGCTGGTTATCTAGAGGAACATATACTTACATAGAATACATGTAGAGATATTTAATATTCAATTGTGTCCCTCAGGTTGTAAACTGTATTAAAGGTACTTCTACAAATTGCCTTTTCTTCGTGGAATATGCAAATATTAGGTTTCTTCCAGATTGCTGAGGATATTAATTCTAGCTACATATAACCACAAACTAGGGCATAAACAGTAGACAAATTTGATGTCCTTCTAGACTTAATTTTTCATTATATTTTCTAAAACACCTGGAAAAAGTAGATTTTGTTTAAACATCAGTGTTAGCCAACCTTTTTTGTTGGGGTCATAGAGTAAAATGTTTTAGGCTTTGCTGGTCACAAATGATCTCTGTAACATATCTTTTTTTCTTTTTCTTTGTCACCTTTTTATTTAAAACAAAAAAAATTTCAAATCCCCGAATTTTAATTTTAAATATTATTCTTAACTTGCATACTGTACAGCAGGTCATGGGCTGTGATTGACAAATGGGCTATAGTTTGTTGACTCCTGAATTAATGAGTCGGATGAACTTCATTTACTAAATAATTTCCAGAAGTCCTTCTTCTAGTAGAGCACAGGCTACTTTGGGTATGGAGGTATATATATTATTTCAGAACTGGTGCCTGATATTCCTTCAAACTGTGGGTGTCAGCTAGTCAAGATTCTGGTAGTCAAATGATTCCAGGAAGCGGTATTCATGGGTTGTTCCCTTGGGGCTATAACAGGTACTTCTTTAACCAGTTGTCCTAATAACAAACCTTTATACTTATAAAATGGTTAGGGATTAGGTGTATATAGAGATCTGTAACTGAGATGACTCATTTTTTTAGCTTTGTTCACCAGGTATCCGGACAGTCAATTATTATTGCCACTGTTAGTTCAAAGCACAAATTCCTTAGAAGGTTGCATTTTAATTCATTCATGTGTTGAAAGACACCTGTGTTGTTTCCATGCTTTTCAAATGAGAATTGCGCTGTTATAAATATTTGAGTGCAAATATTCCTTATGCTAACATGTCCTTTTATCTTGGGGTAGCTACCTAGTAATGGGATTGAAGGATTGTATGGTAAGTCTACTTTTAGTTTTTAGAAGAATTTCCATATTTCTTTCCACAGACACCATTCAAGTTTGCAGTCCTACCAACAGTGCCTGCATGTTCCCTTCTCTCCCTTCCTTTATGAGGATCTGTTGCTTTGGGAGCTCATAATGTGGGCATTCTCAGGAGGTTAGGTGATCTCTCAAAATGGTTTTGATTTGCATTTCTCTGATGATTAGGAACATGAACATGTTTTCACGTGCTTATTGGCCATTTGTCTGTCCTCATGAGAAAAGATTCTATTTATGTTCCTTACCCAATTTTTAATAGGGTTGTTTGACCTTTTCTTATTGATTTGCTTGAGTATTCATTTATTTATTTATTTATTTTTTCTACTGCTTGAACCTCATTACTTTAGTAAACAAATTAAGAATACACTTTAGGCCCTAGAACCATTTTCAGGGACATTCCTACCTGAAATCACCAAATTGTTTTGCTTTATAGCATTTCAAGTTGGCCAGTATATTGAGCTGGCAATTTTTTTTTCATTTCAGTTTAATATGAAGGTGCAAACAGTTAGAACATATTGTACGTGTTTGTCTAGCAAAGCCCAGGTTGGAGTTGTCCCCTTCACCTGGGAGTGTGCTGTACACACTTAATTGTACCCATTGTCAGCTCAGCGCCTGTGGCTCAGTTGGCTAAGGCGCCAGTCACATACACCTAAGGTGGTGGGTTCGAATCCCCAGCCCGGACCTGCCAAACAACAATGATGGCTACAACCAAAAAACGGCCGGGTGTTGTGGCAGGCGCCTGTGGTCCTAGCTACTTGGGAGGCAGAGGCAGGAGACTCGCTTGAGCCCAGGAGTTGGAGCTTGCTGTGAGCTGTGATGTCATGGCACTCTACCCAGGGGGATAGCTTGAGGCTCCGTCTCAAAAAAAAAAAATTGTACCCATTGTCTCTATTCTGGTTATGTGTATTAGTTCTTTGTTAGAGTCAGAGCATGCTAATATCTTCTCCCCTCTGTATGTTGTCTCTTTGCCCTTAAAATAAGATAGAGATTTGATTTTGTAGCTTATAACAACCTGGATGGATGTGGAGAACATTCTTCTAAGTGAATGGAAGGACAAGCATCACATATACTCAGTACTTAATTAGTAGGAGTAGATTAAAGAGTATATATTCACATAAAAGAAAAACTTAAATTCAGGAAGGAGGGAAGAGATGAGAAAGAGGTAGGGCAAGTTCCCATTCTATGCGTACATTTCATAGCTACATAGCAAACTTTTTGGGTAAAAGACACACCTACAAACCAGATTCTAACCTTACAAAAGCAAGCTACATAAACTAATTGTATGTACCCCCATATTAATCTGAAATTTATCTCTAAGTGAAAAAATTCTTACTACCCAACTGGCTCTTAAGATTTGCAATATTATAGTCAAATTTACTCCTAATAATTTGGCCTTTCTTCTATGTTGTAATCTCTTTAAGTAGGCCATTTCAAATGGAATGTTATCCTTGAGACTTTTCATCCTTATAGGAAATATATTTTCTCCTGTTATTTTTCTCACTTTACAAACCAGAAGTGAATAAAGGATCTTCTGAGCCTAAGCAGCTTGAAAGCACTAATGTCAAGGAAAGATTTCCATTGCCTTTCAAGAAGATATGTTTCATTGATCTATCATTTATATGATTTATAATTTATTATATGGGCTATTAAACCAATATAATAGACCCAGTAAATTATTCCTAACTTTCCAAGTCTTTAAATTGCATTCTTTACATCAGTGGTCTTTAGTCCTTGATTTACATTTATGAAAAATTTTTTAAATTCCAATTCATTTCTTTATTCTCCGTTCCCTCTTTTTGTTTCTTTCCCTTTCTTTCCCTCCCTTGATTCCTCCCTTATTCTTTCCTAAAAAATATAATGTAAAGGCATTAGTGCCATTTCTCTGCTAGCCCATCTTCATCCTAATACTAGTTGAAGTTGCCCCAGTTTCCAGGCCCAGCGTAGCAACCATCCAGTAGGTTAGTCAGGGACAAGAGTGATGCAGTTTTCTGCTGTGGTTGGGAGATTTGTTACATATAGGAGAACTGGGAAAACTTTTATATGTATAAAATTTAAGAAAGGAAAAAATGGTATTAAAATTGTATATTGGTATTTGACTTTTACGATGTAAGAGGTGTTCATCATGACTTATATTTACCTTTTGTTATCATTATATATTGAGTATTATGATTTAATACCATTTTTCCTTTCTTAAAAGGAATACTATAAAGTATAAAGGAATACTTTATGACTTTTTGGCACCCTCTGTATATATAGAGATAAAAATAAGCTTACACCTTGGGCAGCAACATCCAGTAGTATGAGAATACCTGTCAGTGAGGTCTTGGCTTAAAAATATGATTTTCCTATGTATTTATATAGCTACATTCCATATCATCTGTGTGTACCTAAAGCTGAGATACATAGATGTAGATTTCCCTGGGAATGCCTGGAGGCAGCAAAATCCAGTATCATCAGAATACCTAGGCAAGGGCATGGTTGTTTTTTTTTTTTTAAGGGCTTGGTTTTTAAATATAATTTTCCTTTAGCCAAGGTGTCCAATCTTTTTTCTTTCTTCTACATATTATTTTCTTTAAATAGAGAGAGCCAGGTACTGTGGCTTACACCTATAATCTCAGCACTGTGAGAGGCTGAGGAAGAAGAATTGCTTGAGCTCAGGAGTTTGAGACTTGCCTGAGTAAGAGTGAGACCTCCAACTCCTAAAAAAATGGAAAAACCCCGCCAGGTGCCGAGGGGAGCGCCTGTAATCCCAGTGGCTTCTGGAGGCTGAGGCAGCAGGATGGCTACAGCCTGAGTTTGCAGTGAGCTATGATGCTATTACACTCTGCTCAGGGCAGGCATAGGCTGGGACTATATCTCAACAACAACAACAAAATAAATAAGAGTTGTCTTGGGCCACACATTAAATACACAAACACTATTGTAAAGGGTGCACCTGGGAAGACTTAAGGGAGGAGTCACATCTTGATGTGATTGCATTGCTAGTAATAATGACTTTATAAGTTTGAAACCAATATTCAGTTGTTAGTAGATTAGAAATATTATTAGGAATAGGAAACAAGGTCTAGACAAAGGGAGACAGCTATGGGGATTTCAATTTGGACCCAATTTCTTGGCTTTGAGCACAGTGTGTGAGATCACATCACTTTAATATTTCTGCAGCCAAGCATGTTATATAAACCACTCCTCTTGTAGCTGTGGCACAACAGCTGGCTTGAAGCGCCTTTCTGCCAGGGCAAGGCTGTGTGCTCTGAGGGAGTGGTTTTGGGATTTAAGAATGTGAGCTCTTGTTTTGTTGTTGTTGTTGTTGTTGTTGTTGTTTTTGCAGTTTTTGGCAGGTTTGAACCTGCCAACTCTACCATATGGGGCCAGCACCCTACTCCTTTGAGCCACAGGTGCTGCCCAAGAATGTGAATTCTTTAAACTTTGTCCAACTCAGGAAGACTTGCTCTGGAACAGAATAAGGAGAAAAAAGGTCTTTTCTCCTGTCACCTTGATTGAACCAGAGGAGTTATCTATTTGGACACAAGGCTGTTGGAGTATTAAAACATCACATCTGTGGTGTGTGACTGTGGGTCATCTAGGATTTGGACCTTGAGTCAGCCTCTGATTGGTTTCCTTATGAAGATTTTATTTATGTTAAGACCATAATACTTTGAAACAGTAAAAAGTAACAAGCAAATTCATGCAATTAACATAATCAGTTGTAGAGTTAGTCTGGTTATTAAGAATGAAGCACAACAAGTACCATGATGGGATTGTTTGCCTTGCTTTCATGAGATTCATGACTGTAATGCTGATGTATGAAATAAATACAGAGCTAGCCTGATACTTGGGGCAGCATATAGAAGCCTCACAAAGAAGTGTGTGCCACCTCCCAGCCCCGCTGCTCTCAAAGCTATCTCTTAATCTGTGTCTTTTATTTCTCTATATTAATATTCTAGAACTCCTACTAATAATTTTCCAGTCTCCCTGCACCACCAAGCCAGGAGGAATTAAACTCACTACATGTCAAGGCCAGTCCCAGTACTAATGAAAGCTGATAAGCAAAAAAAAAAAACAAAACACAGAAGGTTCCTAAATACTTGTCACAATATCTGACAGCAAAAACAAGCAAAACAGACCTCAAATAATCTGCTTTCCACCTATGGGCCACTAGTTGGACACCCCTGCAAGGAGAGCACAGCTCCTCAGAGAAATGACTGATTCCATGACTGGAGTATCTTGCTGTTCCAGAAAAAAACAAAATGAACATGGGATATCTTGTGCTAGAAGGCAAGGGAACCTTCAGAAATGATAAAGACATGTTAAATGAACACGAATGCCAGACAGAAAGACTTCCCACTGGCCACAGATGCGCCAATCGATCATAATGGATTACATCTCAATGAGTAAAATTGATTCTGGGAAGAATCAACAACAGATGATTCAAAGTTTAGTGAAGAATAGGACATCTACATAATCTTGGTGTACCTTCTACAAAACAAATTATTAATTACAAAGGGAAAAGGAGTAACTTTACAGTACGGAAAACTGGCAGTTACCACCATTTTGGCCAGATGTTTGGATACTCAGTTACTAAACACATAAAACTTGCATAAACAGCTGAAAAATATGAGATTAAAAAAAAAGTAAGCTACCTAGTTCCACTTATACGATATTTATCATCTCCAATTCTGAAGGTTTTCTATTTGCATTGTTGATTGTGTCCTTATCTGTGAAGAAGCTTTTTAATTTGATTACATGTCATGTGATTATTTTTGTTGTTACTGTAGTTACCAGTGCAACCTTTATAACTCTTTCCCAAGGCCAATATTATTAACAGTTTCTCTCCACATTTTCCTCTAGGTTTTTTTTTTAAATCATTTTATGTCTTAAATTTAAATGGTTTATCTAGCATGAGTTAATTTTTATAAATGTGAGAGGTATAGGTCCAGTTTCAGTCTTTCTCCCTTAACCACTTATTAAAAGAAAATCGTGTTTTTATCCTCAAGGTGATGCTAGCTTTGAGAACTATAAATCTGTACAAGGTCAGTGACTATCTATTGTCAGAATAAAGTGTTGTGCTTATTACATAACCAGTAAAAAAAAAAAAATTAGTAGTTTTTCTACACCAAGCTGCAGGACTTAATGATTTCAGTGCAAAATGTCATAATTTTGAATCTCAAATGTCTCATGATAAGACATCACTTAAAACTAAGCCCATATTTTGTTTCTCAGTCAAGTACCCTATATGTTTATTGTAAGAATATTCCCCAGGTACATGCTGATAAAAAATTAGGAGCTTTATTTTTTACTTGTTTCCATGAAACATGCTAGAATCTGATTTTAATTACTTATCTGATAAATGTAAGTTTAGTTAGTTTTTATTGAGTTTTCATAGGAACGTGAGTCAAAGCTTCTTAATCCATAAAGAAACATCAATGAAAGTCAGAAGAATGTCAGTGAAAGCTATTTTTGTGCCTTAATTTTTGGTAAAGAAAAAATTATTTCTTATTTTTTCCAGATCCTTGAAACTAATGCTATCCCAATGGAAAAAGGCTTAGTCCACACCAAACAATGCAGTCACATAAGCAAGCAAACGAGGTTATGAATTCACTAGCACTCACAATCTATAGATTTAAAATTATAATTTTCCTTTCAGTATATGAACATGAACCTACAAAAATAAGATGTAATCAAGACCATCATAGAATGTTTGAGTTGCAGTTTCTACATTGAGAAGCAAGCAAATAAATGTAATATTCAGCCTACGGTAGGCAGAATATAAAGTGAAGTTACATTTCATAGACAGTGGACTTGTACTTTCTATCATTTAGAAGCTAAAAATTTTCTTGGCTTTTATTTTGGTTATTATTTTCATTATTCTCATTAAGACTTGATCCTCTATTCCATTACAACTTAATATGAGCAACAGAGCTCAGTCTACCTGAATTAGCTCTACTGGCCCAAGATCTATGGTTTTGGTCACTTATTCTGAATCTCAAGAGAGTATAACTTGCTACCAATAATTTAAACTTGGGCCAAGTGAACCAATCACTTGAAGTTCTATAGATCAAATTTCTTTAGATGAGAAATCAGGTATTTGAATTACTCTGTTGTGTTGAATTATGATAGATTATCAGACATAGCTATTTAGCATGATATTAGTTATAGGGTTTTACTTTATAAGTTATCTAATAAGTTATATACTTTGCCAAAAGACTTGTCACCTATTTCCATGTTTCTGCAGATGCTGATGAACATAGATATTTCATCATACCTTTTCCTAGGTCCAAACCTGGAATACGAATACTTTCCTCTTCTTACCAAAGAAATTCCAAATATGGTAATTTTCTAAAAGTTAATTGCCTTCAAGCACTTCTTAGTAGCAACGGCTACTTAGTGTTCTTTAGTTAAAGACAAATTTGGATATTACTGACAGAAATGAAAATTATCATAAGAATATTCAGAGCATATGCAAATCAGAAGGTGACAATATTGGAAGTGGAGCAGAAGGCAGGGATTTTGGGGGTGCTACTCAAGCCAAATCTAGGAACAGTCATAGTAAAAGAGACATGAGTGCACTTCTGCTGAAATGAACAAATATTAGCCACTTGTAGCCTTACTTAATTTAATATTCCCTGTCTCGGGAGAAGTCATTTGAGAGACCTCTCAAAGAGAGAGATTAGAAGTTGTTACTGGCTGTCTTGACAAAATCAGTAAACAGAGCCAAATAATTTCTAGGAAACCCATGGACAATTATAGGAGAAATACAGGCACTGAAAAATATCACTGCAAATTATACAATATAATAGTTTGTTTCACATAAAAGAAATCAGAATGTTGTTAAGATGGATACTAAGGGTGGAGGGAAACAGAACACTAAAGTAATCACTGATATGATCCCCTTGAAAATAATCTGAAATATTGACTCCAAGGATCAGTATAATAAAATATAATTTTATTATTAGGTAATTAGGAATTAAAAGAGTTGATTTTTCCAAATATTATTGTTAAATATAATTTGTTTAAAGTTCATATTTGGTGAAATATTTTTCTACTTAATTCAGCTAGCTTCTCAGCAGTTTTTAAATTTAATTTATGTCCCACCATTTTAAGAACAAGATTGCATTCATGATCACAAGCCATAAAATAGTATACTTAGGTATATAGGAACACAAATAACCCATAATATTAGACAGTTTATGAATTCTCCTCAAAGCTCACTAATTACAGTTTAGGATAAGTCTAAGTTCTCATTTTAAGAAACAATTTCTAACAAATTGATCCATGGACATATCTCAAATCAAAGGTAAAGTTTCAGTGACATTATAACTTTCTCTGAAATTTTCAGCTCCGGAAATATTTATCTTTTATTTGCAAAGACTATCTCTAGAGTTACAGAAGATTTTATTTTTAATGTATGCTTTTAAAAATAATAATAATAATGTTTAGAAAACATACAGCATGTCTTAAAAGTTATAACAAAAAAGTCATAATTCTACCACCTAATACTAAGAATTATTAAATTATTAACATTATTACATATTTTTATTTCAAATTTTATATTTCTATCTTTATGACATTGAATAATTGATGCCTATGTAATACTTTTATTTAAGATTTTGTCATATACTGTTATCATTAAAATGTATTTATGAGCTTCATTTATCATTTATTGACACAGGTAAGTAAAGTCATTTTCTGAACTGAGAGACATTAAATTATACTGCGCTTTTCCTCTTAGGGAGGAAAGTGACTAGGTAGCAAACTAGACAGAATTTCAGTAAATTTGGTACAACCTTTTATTTGTGAAGGAAATTAAATTGGTTAAACTTCTGAAGGTTGGAGTATTGTAATTAGCAACCACATTTACATAATTTTATCTGGGAAATCAACTTCAATGTGTTACATGAATGATGATAGCAGTAAAATAAAGGATTTTCCAAATTCTTAGGAGTCTATGACATTTTAAATGTGATTATATTTATATGCATTATCCAGCAATGGGGACAGTTTCATCTAAAACTTCACTGTGAAATATGAATTTCTTTCCATTTTCTCCTTGACAAATAAATTAAATGACATGGAGACTTACATATTAGGAAAATCATTTTTGAAATTCTTTTCTAAATATAAGTTTAAATGAACCATTTATAGGCAAATGCAAACCAATTTAGTATATAAACTGTTTAAGGAAGTTTTTTTCAAATACTCTTGGTGGAATCTTTAGTATTACCTAATTTCTTATTTAAATAAATCTGGGGACATAAGGGCAAGATAGAGTTCCACCTCTTTTTCTATCATGTGGTATAATGATGTGTCATCACAGCTTGCTCAAAACCCATAATTACATAATATACAAAATGTAGATTTTATTTTTAAAATACTCAAAAAAATGTTGGGTTTCAAGATATGTGACAATCCTACCCTGACATGTTGAATGATTAATTTTAATTACTTATTTTAATAATTGGTATTTATTTATTTCATAAATATTATAAAGCAGCTCCTTCTGAGAGACCAATAAGCTCTGAAATACAGAGATGAAGAGAATGATTCATCCTTATATTTTATGTATACATATATATAAGCATGTCTGCCATATATCTATATTCACACACATATGTCTGAAGTACGATGTATTTATTTGATATACACACATATGGAAATTAAGACAACCCAAATAAGAACAAAGAGAGGTCATTCATTAAGAGGTTATTACACAAGCAAGTGAGTCTCAATCACTTGTGTTCTGAAGACACTTGAAAGGTGGGCAAAAGAGTGGGAGAACTTTATTGTGAAATGAAAAGGAAGGCTCAGACATACTCTGATTAGAGGTGGTTGACCTAGGGAAGCTGAGGTGGGCTAACTAGACACAGTTTTTTTATGTGATTAAATTGGGTTTCTTTGAAACATTTTGGCTTTCTGTTGTCATTTTTGATATGAAGGTAGGGCAAAAAATAGGAAAGGCCATAGTCAATGGTCAATGACCACATCCTGGCTATTCTGTGGCAACTCCTGTGCAGGAATGGTCTAGCTTCTAGGACCGGTTGCTGCAGAGGTTACAGAGATGTTACTATGTACAGTCTACCTACCTCCCATGGGTGTATTCAGTCTCTCAGTTCTCTTTTTTGTTCATTCTCTTATTCTGAGTAATGAAACATTTTAGGGAAGGCTAAAAATCCAGATGTTCGCTACCTGGTGCTTGTACAGTTGTCTTCATAATCTGTATCACAAAGCTTTCTTTAACATTTTTTGTTACAGTCAGCTACCTGGAGATGACTACACAGAAGCGCTTAAGACACTTAATAAAATGCAATGGAGTAGCATCCTGGCTATTATGGGTTTTAAAAAGCAAACAATATTCTTAGTAAGATACTTTGGAATATGGAAATCTAATTGCCTTTCCCAGGCCAACAGAGGCTCAACCTAGAGAGCCAGGAAGCTCTTTCCCTCAGGTTGTGTATAGGTCAATCTACTTTGCTTGTTTCATTGATGCATGAATGACAATGTTACTAATGCCACCATGACCAGTCAACAAAAACCTTGGGCTATTTGAAGGCCAATCACTAGTCATGCCAATGACTTGATTAGTGTATCTCCATCTACGGCAGTAATTGTATCATTAATAACTTTTTCAAAAGCTAGTGACAAGCTTCCTGCACTCTTTCTGTGATTCTTATCATTGTTAAGAACACTTCACTGATTGCTCACATAAACCATTAAATAACTGCAAAGATAGAGTGCCTTAATAGTTAAGGAGGCTACCTTTTGGTGTTTGTGTCTGAGGTTGAATTTCCAGCCTGGGTGATTTGTAGAATTATGGTAAATGCAAGTCTCAGATTACTATTTCTAAAGGTCATGAGGTTTAGTTCACAGACACAGGTCCCCACACTTGGGCACAACAAAAGTAATATTCCACACATGGAGATCCAGTAAAGAAGGACGAGTTTAAGACGTGAGGTCTACACCTTATCTGGGTTACATATTTGGACTAAATTTGTCTATTCAAGCTAGTAAGTAGCTCAACAGCCTACAATGTTTAGTGAATTAAAATTTAAAAGTATCTGGGTTCTGAGTGGTAGTTAATGGTAATTGGTAATTGTAATTGATTCATTTTCTTGGAGAGAGGGACACTAGCAAGCTCACAGTCTGATTTATTTAAGGCCATTGATCCAAGTGTGCGCAAGTGGATATGATGAGGCTGGGATTCCCTGTGGTCTCATTTGGTGTGTGCAAAATTGTCGGAAAGTTTTGTCAGAGGCATCTAATGCTAGATAACATATCTGGCATTTGGGAAGATTAAGGGTAGTGGCTATTCCACATAATCTATAAATGACATTAAAACAATTATGTTCCAATCTAAGAATTCTAATAAAGAAATAGAGTAAGAAAAAATGACATTTGTAAATGGGCTACAATCATGGAACTTTATAAAATAAGAATGATTACATGTAAGCAGATAAAAATAAAACACTAATTGTAAGAGGTCTTGGTCTGATAACTTAGGTAGAAATGCCTAACACACAAAGATGACCATAGTGTTAGTTCCGCTATCTTCTTCGGAAGATCAGTTGTTTTTAGAACATTTCTGATAATTCTTATTGAGGACTCCCTTGAAATTTTGTGAAATTCTGATTTATTTACTTGGTTGTAAAAAATGTAGCTGAGGACTGATACTCCAGGTTTTCACTGTGGAATTTATTGTTAACAGTTTCTGATACGTTTCTTTCCAATGAGGTGCAAGATCACCTTTTTCCTTATCTGCGAGCAAATACCACCCTGTTTTTTAAATTAGGCAAAATTTGCTACTTGATGCACGAAGAGACCATGTAGAAAGATGTTGTAGAAGCATGGCCTTAACTTTTTTGGTAATAGGATGGATACAGTATAAGAGTTTCTTGTAATATTTTGCTATGTCTGCTTGTAGCAGGTCAGAATACAGCATTCCTAAACACATAGGACTCTTGGGTTTTTAATTACTAGATGACGAATGTGTTTCTAAAGGAGTTAAACATTATGGTCCTAAAATTTGGTAAGAGTATCTCTGGGAGAATTATGATCTAATTAATTTTACCAGAAATATTTGCGTATGCATTGTAAGACCCTTTGCTCCATTCTCATACCTCGTTTAACTCCCAAGTTTATTCTAGAAAGAGAGATTCTGTAGCTGTCTTTCTAGGTGAGTACAATCGGCTTCTGCCATCTACAGTTGAGCCTCTGAGGTTCGGACTAGCAGGCAAACTGAAGTAGTCCAAATTTCTCTGTGATTAGCTTCTGATCTTCCCAAGTTTAACACAGTGCTTCCCAACCTTTTTTAACTCCCAGCACATTTGAACCTATAGTTAAACTTCTGTGGCATGCTTAAATTATTTGATCAAAAAAAAATATTATACATACTGTGCTTTGAATTTCTTTCAAAACAATTTAATTCGTGATGTTTAAATATTTTCATGGCACACTTAAGATCCTCTTATGGCACACCAGTTGAAAATTACTGGTTTAGAGATATCTTTAATAATGTATCTTATAAGCTAGTGTCCAAAGTTTAAATTCTATAATTACCTGCATATCTGGATCGTGGGCAGAATATATTTTTAGAAACAAATGACATTTGGGGTTTTGGGAGAACAATTGGGAAAGAAAAGTTGTGTGTGTAGAAAAGAGAAAAAGGGGAATGATTTTAAACAGATTCAGAATGAAAGACATTGGCAAGCTGAGGAGAAAGAAGGAGCTATGGATAAAAGAAGGCGATTGGAGGGTGCAAAGAGGGAGAATTTAGTAGGGAAATGATTTAGTTCATTGTTGCTATGTTCATTAACTGTTTCATTAGCTTTAAGCTAAGAATATTTTAATAAAATATTTGTGGGTAATTTTTATTTTAAATCAGGACTTTGCATACCAAAACAAAATTGACCATTGCAACTAAGAATGTTTATTCCATTTCTTTTTCAAGGCTCTTCATAAATGAATAATTTGCTCTGCAGAGGAGACATTTTATTAGTTTCTTAGGACTGTTACAACATAGTACTGCAGTCTGAGTGGTTTACATTTTACAGTTCTGGTTTCAGTCTGAGGATTTAACTTGTAGATGTCATATCTTCCATATGTCTTAACAGAAAGAGTCTTAACAGGGTCTTATTTCTGTAACATCCCATTTTTCTCTTCTTAGAAGGACACCAGTCATATTGGATTAGGGCACACCCTAGGGACTTCATTTAACCTTAATTGCCTCTAAAGGTCCTATCTCCAAATATAGTCACACACTAAAACAGTGGGGAATAGGACTTTCACCTATGAAGTTTGGGGGGATATGATATAACACTATTAAAGCCCACATCATATTTGTTACATTATATCATTTTGAGAGATAGTCATAAAAATTAGGATTGTCATGAGTACATGAGAGAAGCAGGAGCTTTTCCCTGGAATAGGAGGGAATTTAAATTTAGAGAATACCATGAGAGTAGCAGTGGCTGATTGAAAGCTTTGCTGAGACGCTTGGTGTCTCAGGCCACCCACGCAGTTGTTAGCCGCCTTCGGTGAATGAAGAATCAACAGTGTGTACCCCCTGGAAGGGAGAAAACTGGAGAAAGTGTTCTTTGGATCAAAGCCAAAACGTCAGGATAAAAAAGTAAAACAAAAGGAGAATCACATCTAGCTTTCTTGGTGACAAAGAGCAAAGTTATCCAAGTGGACACGGGTTTGGTGAGAAAAGCAAAGTCAATGGTCTGTGAGGCCCATTCAGCAAGGATTACACAGTTAATGACTGAGTTCTACCTAATTCATCTTCTCTGTACAACAAACACATTTTTATGCAGCACAACACAAAATGGCAGAACAAAAGAGAGGAAAAGTTGGTGAGTAGTACTCTGATTCCACCAAGGATGCCAAACAACAAGGCCTGATAATGAATAGAAAATAAATAGCCATGCAGCTCGGCACAAACAGTGGGGGGCTCAGAGCTTGTGCAGACATATTACAGATGTGAAGACTCATCACTTTAGGAGGAGTGCCTCTGTGTGCACCACATCTGGTCCAAGAGTAGAGTTCCTGGTAACAGCAGTACAAACGTATCCAGGAGAACTATATAAAGAAAAGACAATCACCTAAATGAGCACAGTGTATTTGCATAGTTCACTATTGCAAGTGAATCAGCAACTATGGGCAATTGTCAGAGATGCGAAAGCAGACAGAAGAGTGGGAAAGCTTTACCATGGGAAAAGGGAATGGCCTCAGGTATGGGTTGATTATAGGTTGATGTGGAAAAACTTCAGGCAGGTTAAGCAGAATTTAGGCATCTAAGGTGATTGGTTCAGCAAGTATATTTGATTTCTTTGGTTGGTGCTGAGTAAGAAGTGGAGGAAAAAATAAGGAAGCTACTGTCACTGACCTAGCCCTAATCTTTCTGGGCTGATTATGATGGAGACTGTGTTTGACTTCCTGGCTAATTCCTGGAGAGCTGCATAGTGTGTGGTTGGCTTTTAGGGAGGTTCATAAAGAAGCTATGAGTCAGCATCCATTGTCATTTGTGGTCTGGCCACAAGTCTATTTGTACACTCTTATATTCAACCTTTAATGTGTCATTCAGGACGTATATTGACGTATGTTTAAACTACACACACACACACACACACACACATATTCTATATTCTCTTAGAGCTTAACCTCCATGGGAAAGATAAATATTATGAATAAATGAATAGTATAATAAAAACTAAATTCTGTGGAATTTGAAATTAATAGCATTTTTAATTAATCCACTGTCTTGTGTTCCCTATCCGTGTCAGCATTTTGGCTTTCTAGGCCACAAGATATAACTTTACTCCTCTTCTCTCTTTCCACTGTTCAAAAATTTCAAAATTCATGAAGGTAAATTTTGAACTAAGCCTGAATGAAAGCGTCGGGTATGGCGTTGATTGAATATGAAATGAAACAAATATTATGTGCATCTAGAATAGTTAAATGGAGGAAGAAAGATAATATTTCCTTGTGGAATAAACATTGTGATTAAGGACATGCAGATGGTTAAGAAAAAAAAGAGTGTGTGTAGGGAAATAATAGATCAGTTAAATGTGTCGACATGTAGGGAGAAGTAACAGAATGGATAGACACGTGGGCAGAACTACCCTGTGGAATATCTGATTAAGGAACTCATGCTTTAATCTTCATATCATAGGAAGCAATTGAGGCTTTTGTAGGTTATAGTGACTTAATCTGAACCTCTTTTAACTAAGTTGTCTTGAAGACATTAGAGGATGGATATCCCTGGGTCAAGTCCATAATCTGCAAAAATAGCTTTTAAGTTACTATAAGACCTCTCAAGTGATAAGTGCCATAAGTATGGCAGGGGATGCCATAAGTATAGAAGAGGAGGAGGAATAAAAACCAGTTAAGAAGTAAAAACAAAGGACTTTTTGATTCAGAGTGGAAAAAGAGAGGGAGGAATAAAGTTATATCTAATAGCTTGGAAGGCAAAAATACGGACACAGATGGGGAACACAGGGCAGTCAATCAGCTAAAAATCTTATTAAAACATTGACTATGTTGAGCTTGACTTTCCTGAGAGAGAGCCAGGAACCTATTTCCAATAAATATTTTGATATAATTTCAAGATGAGGGAAGATCCTGTGAGTTTGCAGGAGACAGCTGGCACCATTACATAGTAATGGGAGCAGGTAAAGTGGAAAATGACAGTAGGTGCCCCTGCATATGTTTATATAAAATGATTTCCTTCTTCCAAAATAGCACTTACCACAGCTCTACATTTTAAGGAGGTTATTCGGGTGCCTGGCTTATATATTCCTGTTGGCCTTCTGACAGAAGGGAATTTAATATGCCTACCATTCTAATTTTAGTGCCTAGCATAGCTCTGGAATGTTTTAATAGCTTAATATTTTTAAAATAAATCAGTGAATAATAAAATGGATGCAAATATAATCTTAAAGCAAGCACAGATTTGAATGATATAAGGAGAAAGAGGGATACATAAAAATGACCAGGAAAGAATGGATGAGAAAATGAGGACACCAGCATGGTATAAAGGTGGGTAATGGAAGGGAAGGTTTACATAGGTAAGTAATAAACTCTGCAGTTCAAATGGAACAGCAATGCTCAGTAAGCGAAGAGCGAAATCAATCAGCTTTGGCAACAAGATCTTTGCAGATATTAGTCAGAATTATTTCCATAAAGTGGATAAGGCAGTGGGCTGGGATGGATAGTAAATGGAAAAGAAAATGAAGATGCAGAGTGTAGTCTGCTAAGAAAAACGTGAGTGGAGAAGCATAGAAATTTGGGAGCGTTACAGAGGGAGGTGGGACTATATAGTACTATTATTGTGTCTTGATTGCAATTTTGAATCTGGAAAATTTACGCATACTTTTAAGTTAAGAGGAAAGTGCAGGTAGAGAGAAAAAAAGGATTAAAGATTGAGGAGGAGAAAATAAAAAGAATTACCAGCGAGACCAATTCCCTATTGGGAAGAAATATGTCTGTAGAAAAGGGAATAAACAAAAGTGTGGATTAAAGAAAACAAAACGAACAGAAACACTTTGTATGGCTCTTAAGCCGTACAAAGGGGAGGAGCAGCAGAAGGGAAAGGAAATCATACCTGATAACTTTCATTAGCTTTATGAGTCAGCGTTTGATCTCACATTGTCTCATTTTAAATTCATATCGATAGTCCAGTATAAGACTGAATGTAAACAAATATTTAGCAACTGGGCCAGAATTAGAAAACAAGATGCTGATTTTTCCAACATATTAAGCATCTGAGGCAGACTGTATCTCTGCGACGGCCACATAGGTTCTCCTTTACTACATGCTTTTGTTATAATTTACTGTTGATATGTTTCCTGCTCTTGCACGATATGTGGGTGAAAATGTACCTATATTTGAAGTGGCTTCTGAAGTTAAGCCATCAAAAGTAATACAGCTATCACCTGGTCATGCTGGGGCACTTTCATGTCTTTGCAACCCAGCTTCCTCCAGACTCTGAGAATGCCCAGACCAGTCCAAGAAAGTCCATAGGTGGGTGTTCTGGCTCACGATTCCAGCTGATCTTCTGCCCAGCAACCAACTCCATTTTGCAAGCCCATGAACGAACCATCATGATGCTCCATCCCCAGTCAGATCACCCTAGCTGCTATGAATTGGGGCAAAGAAGAAACTTCGCCTTTATGCTGTGTATAGTGATACAACTATATCTAAGTTGTAGATATATGAGTTAAGTGAATAACTAGTTTAAGCCACTGCAATTTGGATTTGTTTGCTATGCAGCAAAAGTTACTTAATATAACAGTATTAGACACATACACACACACACTCTCACACGCGCACACAAAGGCTGTCTGGAAAGTCTCTATCCATATAATACTAAAAATAGACATACATGGTTGGAGAATTTTCAGACAATCCCATACATATATGTATATGCTTATGTGTGTATATTCTATTAAAAATGTTATGCATGGCAAAACTGAAAAGCTCATAGCCTACAAAGAAGTTGAAGCAAGGCCCTGACTAAATTTCCTTTAGAATATACTTATTTTACTTTTTGTGTAAAATATGAGAGATTAACCAAAGAACTTCAATTTAAAAACCAGCCTTTATAAAAGCTTTTCATTTATTTAATAATTTTCTCTGAAAATTGTTCTCCCTCAAGTATTTTGGGAAGCATAAATGAACTTCTCTGAAGAAATGCTTAAGTTCGCACAGTTAAGGTTGTACAAGTGGGAATCAATCCATTTGATTCCATATTACATATACATGAAATGCATCTTCCAAGTTGTCTCCATATAAGATATAATGAAATAACAAAGAAGAAAATTAAATTTTATTTCTTCTCTGTTATCTACTTTTATCTTATATCTAGATAACTTGTATGGTACCCTTTGGAATGCAACAATTAAATCCTTTGAGCACTTTATAATTAGTAATAAAAACAAAACACTTAAAATATTTTGTTGCCATAACAGCAACATACGTATCTGAAAGAATTTTTCCTCTTTGACAATATCCTGGTTGTTTGAGAATGAATATTATGTGCATTTCTGCAATAAGACAGTGTCTATGAAAGTGCTTGGCACTGAGTTAAAATTAGAGTTTTTCTTAGATGGTACAATATTATATGAGTGCTAATCTCACTGTTAAAGGATGAAAAAAAGAAAACATTTGCATAAAATAACTCAAGGTCAAAAAATAAAATGAAAATGAGCAAGTGAAATCGTAACAATAATAATGGCTTCTGACCTTTGAAATTTTTTTCTCCGATGAGTTTTTTCTTGTTAATATTCTTTATTATTCATAAAATGTGATGGACAAAAAGAATACAGGAACACATAACTAGGATTAATATAAGAGCAAGAACTGCATTCATCTGTGATGTCAATGTTCATAATCTTGGCTCAAAAATCAAAATGTGACAATTCAAGTTTCTATATTAAATGAGAGCTGAGATGTTTTTAAAAGTAAAAAAAATGGTATATTTCTCTATCATGTGTATTTAAAGAGCTTTGAAACTGAAAAGTATTGTATAAAGTCTTTTTTTAATCCTTAAAGCTATTAGACTTAAGAAAATAATCATAGTAGAACATGAGATAAAAACTTTTTCTTCTAAGAAGGAAGATAAGGAACAGAAAGAAGATGTGATTATAACTTAACAAGTTCACTGAACAGCAGATGGAGTTATTAGTGGAGGATGAAAGATAAAAGACAGGAACTAAAGAGGCAAAGTTAGTGGGGTTAACAATCTGGGAAAACATCAAAGCATCAAAACTAAAAAGGAAGATGTGTCTATTCAAAAAGTGAATCTATTACTCAGATATTGGCAAGGCTAATACCATGGGAGGTTTGAAATCAAAGTCGTTTCATTTGAACATATAAAAAGGGGGGGGGAGTGGAAAAATGTATAGAGCTGAGTTGAATAAAATGTTCAGAATTGATATATCCTGCTGTTAGATATTTAATCAAAAGCATATAGAGGAAGTTTAACACTAGAAGAAAGTCAGAACATTCACTTTAGTATAAATTGTATTTTAAAAATATGACCAAGTATTCTGATTTCCTTTCATGGTTAATTTGTATAAAGAAACAGCAAGATAAAATATCTACTCATTTTATATTGTATATGGAAAGAGTATTAGAAATTATATAATATGCAAGACATGAAAAAAAATGAAAGAAGCATTTTGGTGCGTAGGATACTATAAATTAAGAAGAATTTAAACAATTTAGAGATTTAGGGGCAAAATAAGTCTGTAGATTAGTGTATCATTATAACCAAACAAGTATCTTAAATAAAATAAAATTAATTTGTCAATTAATATCCACAAAATATGCTAAAATGTGCATAAAGTAGATCTCTTAGACAAATTTAAAATGATAAAATATTTTATTTAAGTAGGAAATGACAGAAATTTCCTCAAACTATGAGACTCAACTGGATATGTTTTACCTAAAAAACTATATATCTTTAATATGCATACCTATGATTTGGAGGAGATTCCTCATAAAGTTTACGGGAGAATCACCATATGACTTAGCACGTCTACTTCAGGGTATATGCCCCAGAAAGGTAAAAGCAAGGAGTTGTCTTAATTTGTTTAGTCTTCCATAACAAAAGGCAATACACTGTGTGACTTATAAATAATAGAAATTTATTTCTCCCAATTCTAAAAGCTTTAGTTTACCATCAAGGCTTCAGCAGAGTCAATGTCTGGGAAGGGCCTGCTTCATAGTTCATAGACAGCTGTGTCCCTACATTGTGGAAGGGCAAGGGAACTCTGTAGAGGCTTTGTTTTACAGACAGTTATCCCTTTCATGAGGGTTCTACCCTCCTGACCAAAATCACTTCTCAAGATCCTACCTCCAATTACTATCACATGAAGGATTAGGTTTCAACATATAAATTTTAGGGAAATATAAACATTTAGTCTCTGGCAGATTGAAATGGATATTTGTACACCCACGTGAACAGTAGCATTATTTACAGCAGCCACAAAGTAGAAGCAACACAAATGTCTACTGATGGCTGATTGGACAAACAGACATCCAATGGAATGTTATTTAGCCCTAAAAAAGAAGAAATTTTGACACATCCATTCACATGGATAAATCTTAAGGAAATTAAGCTAAGCAAAATAAGTAAAAAGGACAAATATTGTGTGATTTCACATATATGAGTTATCTATAGTAGTTGGATTTATAAAAACAGAGAGCAGAATGGTGGTTATGTGGACTGAGGTAGGAAGGAATAGAGAGTTGATGTTTAATATGTACAGTTTTGGTTGGTAAAAGAAAAAACAAAGTAGAGAACTAGATGGTGATGATAGTTACACAACAAAGAGAATGCGTTAAATGCCACAGAACTGTGCACTTAAAAATGAGTAAAACGATCAGTTTTATGTTATTTATATTTTACCATAAAAGAATACAAGTGAGTAAAAAGTTGAATAATGTTATTAGTTATTAACATGGTAAATTCTTCAAGGTGTATTGCTCAGTAGAATAAAACATGATGCTATGCAGTGAGTACAGTTTGCTATCATAAAAGTGAGGTAGGAAAAATAATGTACATACATATTTCTTCTTTATGAATAGACATCTCTGGAGCACTAATGTATAAATTAATGAAGTTGTTACTCCTCGTGGATATGAGAAGCCGACAGAAGCAGTACGGAGACAGGGGAGGTGTTTTGCTTTATATTAATTTATGTATTATATGTATTTCATCTATGAATGTATTCATTACAAAAATTGAAATAAATATTGTGGAAAAAAGATGATGGTAGCTATCAAACATTGCAAATTTCCAACACAAATCTATTTTTCTGTTTTTATAATTCACACCATAATTAAAAAGTGAAGGAGAGTGAAAAGTGTTTGAGTTTGAACAATTTAATAAGTGGTTCAAGAAACATAATATTCTTCTGTATATTGGGAAAGATGTGGAAAAGGGCAATAAATACATTGTGAGGACCAAATAGACACTGACGATAATTCCTTTTTCCAGTCCCTGAAGTATTTCAACTAATGTTCTAGAGCTGTCCCAAACTTAAAATACCAATGGATATTTAATCATTCATTAAAACCACATAATAATGAAAAGAGATTGGGATATTCTATATAAATTTGCTAATTTAAAAGCACAAGATTAGTTGGTAAGGGTTCAGCGCCTGTGGCTCAAGCAGCTAAGGCACCAGCCACATATATGTGAGCTGTGGGTTTGAGTCCAGTCCAGGCCACCAAACATCAATGATGGCTGCAACCAAAAAAAAAAAAAAAATAGCCAGGCATTGTGGTGGGCACATATAGTCCCAGCTATTTGGCAGGTGGAGGCATGAGAATCGCTTGAGCCCAGGAGTTGGAGGTTGCTGTGAGCTGTAATGCTACAGCACTCTACCCAGGGTGCCCCATTGAGGCTTTGTCTCAAAAAAAGATTAGTTGGTAAGATAGAAGGTATGTACCAAATTAGAATTTTGCTTCTAAATAGCTTGAGAGTTGTTTAAAATGAAAACAAAGCTGAGTCATGCATAAATTTATTCAAAATTGGAATGATCGGTGACTTTACAGTTGCTAACCAGAAGAGACAAAGATCAAGGACTAAATTTTGGCTATCTGGGATTAGGCTGGAAAACTTAAAGAAGTGATAATGTACAATTATTTTGCTTAATCTATTCTGAGCTACCCAATAACCTTGAAGCATACAACTGTTCTACTTCTGTTATAAATTGACCTGCCACTGTTCTGAATTGTAAACAAATTCTTTGTAATGGGCTTTTTGTTATTTTAGAATTTAACTGGTATCCACAGTTACATGTACATTTATGCTAACAATTAATAAGGCTAAAGTTCATTTTCATTTATGCTTAAGTAAAATCTGTTTATTTTAATGGCATTTACAAACTGCCAGTTCCATTTATTAATATAACTAACGTTAGTTCTCAACTTAATGTTTCATCTGTGCTCAAAAGTTATATTTAAAAAAGATTTCAATTTATTTGAAAGTCATTTTAAAAATATAGCCAAGGTTAAAGAAATTTGCCTCCGGGGTGATAAAGTAATGCTACAGAATATTTATGTTATTTTAATTATGTTATGTAAAAAAAAGGGTCAGCTGCAATAATATTTAAAGCCATGAGTTATTTTCCTTTCATTTTTAATATCTCTATTTCTAGCCATCAGAAAATTTAAGCAAATAAAATCTTTTATTTAACTAAATGAATGCTAGACCTCTGGAGATCAAGCTGTATAGAAAGAGCATAGAATCTCTGTCTCCTACAATAAAGTAGAAAATTCTCTGATTTGAGAGTGTGTCCACTAGATCTTAGACACTAATATTCCCCCCCTTAGGGCAGGCAGGAAGACTAGAGGGACTAAAGTTGGCTAATTATCCTTTCCCCAGGCAGGTAAGGCTTTGATAAAGCAATTTCACTTGGAGAGCAGACCTTCGTTATGGAGAATGCTCTGGACATGCTGCAGAAGGACTACTTTTAGAAACACATGAGACTTTTTTTGTTTTGCGTGTGTGCTTTTGTTTTGTTTTATTTTGTTTAATCTTCACCTGGGAAAACTGATAGTATTCCCAAAGGCAAAATGAAAAGTGTGAAAGTGTGAGGGTCCCCCTAAGATGGGTGCTGGGACTATCTCACTCTCTAATATATACTCAGCCTCCAGCAACCTCCAAAAATCATCTAAAATGTTCCTGTCAGTTTATGCCAATCGTGATTTGGGCTCCAGATAAGCTAATTTCAACTGTGAGTCTCTGGTATTGCCTGTCTCTATGCATTTCAGGGTGGTGGTTTCCTCTGTGGCATCAATTATCTGATGGGTCTAAGACAGTCCTTGGTTTCCAGATTGTTTAGCCTTTCTCTTGTAACAACAGAAATGACTATTTCCATGTTTTTTATCCCTCTGAGCTGAAACCAGAAGTCTCTGTACCAAAATGTAAATTGTAAATGATTCTTAAAAATTAGATATTTTTATTGAAAGAAAATACATAGAAAGTCATGAATCCTGAAATGTATGCAAATATTTTTAATTTATGTGGTTCTAAAGCACCCTGCAGTTTTTGGTTTATTTGTTTGTTGAGATTGACTCTTACTTTTTCACCCTCAGTAGAGTGCAGGGGCATCATAGCTCACAGTAACCTCAAACTCTTGGGCTCAAGTGATCTTCTAGTTTCAGCCTTCCAAGTAGCTGGCACTATAGGAAACTGCCACAATGCTGGGCTATTTTTGGAAAGGGATCTGGCTCATTTGCAGGCTGGTCTGAATCTCCTAAACTCAGGCATACTGCTTACAGCCTCTACTTAATATTTTGATCTGCACAAGTAACTGAAATTGTAGAGAGAAAAAATGAGTATAAGGGAAAGGACTACTATATATATTAAATTATATACATTTAGATTTTTTATACATACAAAAAAATAATAAAATCTTAATATTTTTAAAATACGTTATTTCTATAATTTTTAACTTTATGGTGACTCAGTCTATCCTCTATATGATGTCTTAAGTTGCAAAGAACACGGTTATAAAATGTGACTGAGAAGGGCAGGTAAGAAATAAAATCTGTCTTGGCTCTTTTCTTCTGCAAACATCTCACTCACCCAAGGGCATTCACATGGCTTTCCTAGTGAGGCAAAAGAAATGTAGGGAATTCTGGGCTCAGCACCCATAGCACAGTGGTTACAGTGCCAGCCACATACACCAAGGGTAGAAGTTTGAACCCAGCCCAGGCCAGCTGAAAAACAATGACAACTGCAACAAAAAATAGCTGGGCATTATAGTAGGCACTTATAGTCCAGGCTACATGGGAGGTTGAGGCAAGAGAATCACTTAAGCTCAAGAGTTTGAGTTTGCTATGAGCTGTGACGCCAAGGCACTCTACCAAGGGTGACATAGTGAGACTCTGTCTCCAAAGTAAATAAATAAATAAATAAATAAATAAATAAATAAATGAATGAAATTTAGGAAATTTTAAGGGATTCTAGAATTTTAAAAAATTATTTAACTTAGAAAATTATGAGTATTCTAAATATTATTTTTAATACTCTATATGTAAGTTGATTAGTCATAATAAAACACAGTAACTAAATCTAACTCGTAGATCACAATGAAAAATGTCTCCATTTTTTAAAGATCTATAATTTTGGTAAAATTATTCAATGTGTTGTATTTGTTTTTCATATACAATTGCAGATATAGCATCAGATACATTATCTAAACGAACTGCAGGGCCAACCTGGTAAGAATAACTCAAGGGGAAAATTAAAAAAAAAACAAAAAGATTAAAATAGAAAAGATATATAGAAATAGCAAAATCTTGATAATGTAGAGAAAATGTAAATAAAACAAAATGCTACTAGTTTAAAACAAAAAATGGACTGGACAAAAGAAACACTTGAGGCTACATTGTTTCCACATACTAATCATCTGCTAGGAAATGCTATTAAAAATGAGGCATTGGCTCCCACTACCCGCACCCTGAATCCAATGTTAAAATGAGTTGTGATCAATTTTGAAAGATACGATAAATTATAATTTTAAAATAAAAATTATGAGCGATTATCCTCTATGTTCACTTTACAACCCAAATAAATTTAATAGATGAATAAGAAATATGAACCCAAAAAAGATTTCTATATTTTGTACCAAGTGAAATAGTAGTAGTATAAATCAACTTTTGAAAAGTTGAGGAATTATATTTCAATCTTTAGCAAAATCACTATAAATAAAGCAAATAAGCACCGGCACAATCCAAAATGAAAATTAAAATGAAATTGTTAAAAAAATTAAATTACCAAAAATAATGCTGCAAAAAAAGAACAGAGTCTCAAGACACAGTAGAAGTCCAATAATAATATATTGAAGCCAAAAGTATCATTAACTACATAAAATGTTAATTGACTAAAGACTCCAATTTAAAGTTAGAGATTGCCAGAATGAACAAGAATGTCTAGACATAATTATGTTCTGTCTTTATAAGAGACATGCTTTAAATATACATGGCTCAGACAAGTTAGAACTAAATGGTTGTGAAAAGATATATCATTCAGTCAGTAGGAATATCCAATCTGGAGTAGCATATTAATATCAGGTAGAATATATGTTATAACAGAGTATTGTTGAATATAGACAGGGACATCTCATAATGATAACATAGCATACTCATAAAGGAGGCATACCAATCATAAATATGTTGCACAAAACAGATCTTTAAAATGCAAGGAAAAATGAACAGAATTAAAGGCAAGAATAAGCAAAAAACAGACAAACAGACTTCCTCCCAGGAGTCAATAAAAGAACCAGAGAAGATATCAGAAAAGACAACATAAACTTAAGTAATAAATAGAAAATAAAATATTTAAAATTTAACAGCTAACTCTACATAATTCATTAATTAAATAAATCACAAAAATTAAAAGATAATTTGAACCAAATTAAATAAAAATATACTATATGTCAAAATTACAAGAAACAATTAATGCAGTGCTTAGGAAAAAAGCTGATAGTCTTAGATTCTTAGAGTAGAGAAGAAGAAAGATTTAAATTTCCCAAGTTCAAAAAACAGAAATGAGAAATAAGTTCCCAAAGTAAGAAATTATGAAAGAAAGATAAAATTTAGACTAAGTACACATATACCACAGTTTGTTGATCCATTCGGAGGGACCATTTTTGAGGTATATCTTACGGGGGTACAAGTGAAACTCTCTAAGAGTAGAATCAGAATGTTTTAAAACTATAACTGAGAAAATGACATGAAGGCTGTGTTGATCGCACGTGAAAACCCCACACTGTACCCCAGAAGTGCATTAATGTACATAGTTACCATTCAATAAAATTAAAAATTAAAAAAAAAAAAGAATGCAATGTCTATCAAGTGTGTACCACACAATAAATGTACCACACAATAAACAAAAAGAAAGCAGAAAGGGGTGTGGCCACAGAGGAGTTTGGTAGACCTAAATTGTCTGGGTTTCTGAGATGGAGCACCACGCTGGATCCAGTCCACAATTTAGATGTTGAGCTCATGTGTGCTAAACCAGGCAGGAACCACAGGTACCAGCAGCACCTTCCAGGTGCCTAGAGCACAGTGCTGCTCAGAGGACGTTACTGAACAGGTGGTGAAAGACAGTGGACACACCCAGTGATGCCCAGCAGCCCACAGCCCCCCACCAGCACAACTGGAAGCCTGCGCTTCCTGGGTCCTGGCCACCATGCATTCTCCTGTCAACCCCAGGATCCAATGAAGACAGGTTTGCAAATATCAGCTCTATCTTTATAAACTTTGCTGGCCTTTTTTAAGTCTCTGGATAACCGCTACTTTATCCACAAGAGAACCAAAGTGAAATTTGTCTTCCAATAATTTTAGAAAAGGTTGGGAGAGGTTTCTTGCTAATTGTAATGCTCAGCAACTCCTGTTATCCTGACCTTTCTGTCAGACATGCCAAGAGTAATGAGATACAGTAGCATTCACTTAATTACCCAGTCTGAGCACGTCCTCTGAGCAATGCCAAGTGGTGGCTCAGTCTTTAGCCATCTGCCCTTCCCTTCCCAATATCCACTTTGCGGAGATGGAGGTGACGCCTCCAGCTTTTCCAAGTTTGATCTTGCAGGGGCGATAATTGGGAAGAAATCCTAGTGGTGGTATAGAGATCAGAGGGCCTGGGATGTGACCTAGATTCAAATAATATCTCTATTGCTTATTAGCTGAGTGGCTTTGAACGGTGTTGTAGATTAAATTGTGTCTCCTCCAAATTCAAGTGTTGAAGCCCTAACCCCCAGTGTGAGTGGGTTTAGAGATAAGGCTTTCAGAGAAGCAATGAAGATTAAATGAGACTATAGGACAAGGTCCCAGTCTAATAGGACTTGTGGCCTTATAAGAAAAGGAAGAGACATAGGAAAGGCCCAGGCACAGAGAAAAGAACATATGAACACACAGCACAAAGCCCACCAGGTAGTGAGGAGCGAGGCCTCAGAAGAAACAAAATGTGCAATATCTTGGATTTCCAACCTCCAGAACTATAAGTAAATTTCTATTGTTTAAACCATCCACTCTAGGCTAGTTCGTTATGGCAGCCCTAGCAAATGGACATGGGCAGGTTTGACAATCCAAGTCTCGGTCTCCTCTGTAAATGGAGATAATCACTGGCTGTACCTCAAAGAGCTGGTGTGAGGACCAAACACGGGAGAGAATGCCTGAAAGTGCTGTGCCTGTCCGTGGCACAGGCAGAAAAGGGGCTGCACACAAGTGAAGGGTTAATTTTAATAATCCAACTCTTAAATTTTGAACATGCATAATATGAAGTCCAGAGAAGTTAAATCACGACTCAAAACCAGTTAGCCAGTTGCAAGCCCAACTTGGGAGCCTGGATCCTTAGGGTCAGGTTTCGAGAGGATGAGTCTGACCATCATGTAACCAGTGTCTAACGGTATCTAATCCATCTTCGCAGCAGCTGCCTGCGTTTCCCATTTGGACCAGCAGTGTTAGGTAGCAGCTACGGATGAGGGGTCAGGTCCTGAGCTCTGGCCAGTGCTGTTGCAGGGGGAATAAGGCAGACAGAGTCCCTGCGCTCAAAGGGCCAGCGGGACATGGATGTTGAATAAATATAACACAAACACTTGGCAACTAAGGTGCTGTGCTAGAGAGTGATCACCAACACGTGACAGGAAAGTCTCTCAAGAAAAAGATATTCCAGCTGACACCTGAATAATGAGAAAGAGCAAGACATGAAAAGATCTGGAGGGGGAGAGGGAGGCCGATTTAGTTCATTGTTCGGGCAACAGGGTGTGCAAAGGCCCTTAGGCGGGATCAGACTAGGGAATTAATAGTTGAAGATGGTTACTGCATCTTCAACACAACTTGCTGTTAATCTTATACCCAGAGGCCTGGCTGACTTATGGATAAAGGTCCAAGATGTTTTCATTATTATGGTGGGAAGGAAAACTAATCTATGCATCCTCTTTCAACTTAAGTGAAACTCAAAGTGAGGGCTTATTTCAAAAGGAAGTGTCGGAAAAATGTGTGCAGGGAAGGGGGTGGTGGAGGTGGTGGGAGGTACCAGCCACTGCTGAGCAGAAGCAGCGGCCACGAGAACATACAGTTTGTTAGAGCTGGAGAGGACCTTGGAGATACCCTCGTCTGACTGCCTCATTTTAAAGGTGAGGAAACTAAGGCCAGGAGGGGTTCAAGGCCTTGCTAAAGGCCACAGTGGCAGAGTCAGAACCAAAACCCAGGCCTCCTGACTCTTAGTCCCAAGTTTTAACACTTTCCTCTTCCTCACCAGCATTTCCCTGTGGGGTGAAGAGAAAGTGAGGAACAGCAAGGCTAAAGCCAGAATGACGCCAGTACTCCAGGGAACTGTCTTCCCATTTTTATTCGGATGAAACCTTGGCTTCAAGAAGCTAAGTGACTTGGCCAAGGTTGCCTGAATTAAAATGTAATGGGAAGCATTTGCAACTACTGTCTACTTCCAATGTAATTAAGAGCTCAGGCTCTTAATCGCGGGCTGAGCCGTGTGATGCCTTGGCACCTGTCAGTCACATGACATAGGCATGGTCTAGATACTTACAGCAGGCTGAGCCACAGCTTCGGCATAAGAATCAAAGTCACAAAAGGTAAATCCTTTCAAAACCACAGGCTCCTAGACTGAGCCAGAATCCTAAACACCTTCCGGATTCAGCTCCCCAGGAAGCTAACCTGAACGGCCATTTCACGCAGGACACCGCTAGTCAGGCCCTCACAAGGCCAAGTGAGCCTACGTGCCAACATCTAGAGATTGCTCATTCACTTCCAAGGCCTACTATTAAAGATAAGTTGGGGAAATGGACTCCATGTGCACTCAGTGAAGCTTAGGTAGCCACCTTCACAACAAGAGAGACTTTCACGTTATAACCCATCAAGGAGGGAACTGGTTTAACATGTACTGTAATAATTAATAAAATTACTGATACTTGCTGAAAAAACATAAGAATGATGAAAAGAAACAGGAGAGCAGAACAGCTCTTTGAAGAAATATCCTCACTGTTCTCTGAAATTATTGGCTTTTCTGTAAATAAAAGTAAACCTGTTGATATTCCATCCACTCCTCCATTATTGGCTTAGGTGACAGACAGAGTCCTTGGTCTAGCAACATCTGTGCCCCCTCTTTTTTTCTAGTGATGGCAACTGCCTCCCCCAACTCCTCACACCTGCTTTCATTACATTGGTCTCCCCAGGTTATAATTATTTCTTTATATTTCGTTTTCCTCCCTACACTGAGAATCTCAGAAACAACGAGTTTTCTCCACTCTGTTGGCCTGGTGCAATGTAGATGCTCCATAAAACTTACTTCAATTAATTTAATAATAAATTGCATACCATTTGAAATAACGCTTCTGTTCTGCTTATTTCTGTTGGGGCTTGAAATCTTTTCGAGAGATTGAAAAGACACTGAATCACAGCAGGCGTTAAAACAGAGTCCTTCAATCAACTCAAACCCCCATTCATGCATAATGTAACCCAATTATAAGTATAATTATTAAAATTCAATATAATGCCCTAAGAGAAATGTAAGGCAGAAATGAAATCAAAAGTAATTTATAATAAAATAACTACCATTCAAGACGTAAATGCCCTCCGGGTGACTGCGTGGAAGAGGCGATGAAGCTGGTAGATGTTTGTCTGGGTTGTGGGATCATGAGTGTCCTTGCAAAGGAGTCGGCTGCAGTGCTAACTGGTCCCGGTGAGTGAGACGCGGCGGCCCCAAATCACACAGGGCTTTACCACCGGCGATAAAATTTACCCTATCAGTTAACTCCTTGGTGACATCTTCAACAAAAGACTATGACAATTATCTACCTGTACTATCCATGCATGAGTTAGGGTATTTAAATGTCAAAGGATACTGTTCTTAATGTGCAGGAATGTCCCCTACATCTCAGCGTTTTGGCGTTCCTGGCTCCTTCATCCGCAAAATAGTAGGGCCAAGAGCCTCACAAGTTTCCAGATCACCCCTAGGGGGCAGCACTCTCCCCAGGGAGACCAACTGTGAGGATTTCCCACAGAGGACATTCTCTCCCAGGAACACATTAGCGGCTTTTCTTTTCTCCCGACTTGTTAAAATTTTTTAAATGATTCTGAGTTATAGATAAAGCAAACTATCTATAGAATAAAGATCGAGGCAATCCCAACTTGCAACATGAGGCACAAAAGCTGCCTAGAAAGTATAATGACTAAAGGGCGTTGATAGTCCTGAGGCCGAAGGCTCCTTGCAGATTCTGATCCAATAGTCAGACCGTTTCAGTTCTCAGTGGGAAATAGATAAAGATCCAAGCGTAAGCAGCTTCGGATTCATATTTTAAAATTCTCAAGAGCCACGCTCTGTTTCCATAGCTCTATTTTACATACTTATTTTATGAGTCTCTTGATGGAAATCTAAACCTTGAATGTTCTTCCACAAACCATTAATCTTTGAAATGCAATGTAAGGAAGAGGCTGTGTAGCAATCAAGTGCAAGATCCAGAATTGATGAAAAATAAAGGAGGCCTTGAGTTTTTAGACAAAGTACCACCTGCATCCTGGGGCTGGAGCACCAAACTCCTGCTATCACCATGGTAACGCGTCCAGAGAGATGGCAGAGGCTCACGCACACATCCTCTCATTTCTCCTCTGAAACTAGAGATCATTTAAGGTTACCCAGCAAGGAATTCAAAGAAAGAAAGAAAGAAGGGAGGGAGGAAGAGAGGTATGGAAGAAAGGAAAGGTGTAGGGAGGGAAGGAAGGAAAATAAAAAATGTATGCTTATGCCTTGGAAGTCAGAGAAGACGGTCCCTAACTCACACATCCCTAAGAAAGTGCACCTTTTCTCTTTCTCTTTCCTAAGGATTTTCTCCCAGGTGAAAAAGTCAATTACTCTTTTCCCACTTGCTCAACCTTAGATTATCTTGTGTGCTAGTATCAGTTTACCAATATTTATTTGTTGAGTGTACAGTGTTTACGGAGCACGATGAAACAATATAAAAAATAAAGATATTATCCCAGGATTCAAGGTAAGTGCAATTTAATTTAGAAATAATATAAACCGTCTTAAAATCATTTCAGAATGTTCTTGTAGTAGAGATGGTTAAGATGGTCCCATGATATCCTTCCCTTTCTACATGCATGCTGTTCTCTACTCTTCAAGAGATGGAGTCCATCTCCCCTCCCCTTCTCTCCTGGCTGGTCTTGTGACTTGCTCTGAGCCAGTATGGCAGAAGTGGTATTCTGACACTTCTGAGTCCAGGCCCTAAGAGGACATTTACCTTCTGCTTCCTTCCTATGAAAAGCTACGTACCATGTAACAAATGCCCTCTGAACCACATGTTATGAGGAAGCCCATTCCAGCCTCAGAAAGACGGAGATGACATCCATGGCCCCAGCTGTTCCAGCCATCCCAACTCACACAGAACTCATGCGGCAGTGCAGCAGATACAGGAATAAAGAACCCATTTTGGATATTACAGCCCCAGCAGACTCATAAGAAAGAGAAGAATCACTCAGCAGAGCCCAGCTCACAGCACAGAAACATGAAAAATAAAAAATATTATTGTTGGCTCGGCGCCTGTGGCTCAAGCAGCTAAGGCGCCAGCCATATACACCTGAGCTGGTGAGTTCGAATCCAGCCTGGGCCTGCCAAACAACCATGATGGCTGAAACCAAAAAATAGCTGGACATTATGGCAGACGCCTGTGGTCCCAGCTACTTGGGAGGCGGAGGCAGGAGAATCACTTGAGCCCAGGAGTTGGAGTTTGCTGTGAGCTGTGATGCCACAGCACTCTACCCAGGGTCACAGCTTGAGGTTCTGTCTCAAAGAAAAAAAAAATTGTTTTAAGCACAGAGTTTTACTTATTACTTTGGGTAATAAGTAACTGAAACAACTTCTAAAGCAATCCAGAAACCTGATATGGGGTAACGCATTTAAATACTATGAAGGAGAACCACCAGGATGGGGTTTATTTGGAGACTAGAGGCTTACTATGTGTCAGTCACTCATCTAAACAATTTAACTGCATAATTCACTTAATTTCACAATAACCTATAAGAAAGATATACCATTATTACTCCCATTGTGCAGGCACAAGTAGATTGCCTATCTAAGTAGTTGGTGACAAAGTTGAGGTTCAAATGCAAATAGCAGCCAGTTACAGACCCAGGAATATACACATAGCAGGGGAGATGGGGGGGGCTGATTTGGCAGATAAAGCAGCACAAAAATGTACAAAGGTGAGAGGGCTCCTCTAGGTGAGAGGAATATATAAGTCTTGGCTCAAAGGAAGGAATGTATGACACATAGTGACCGAGAGAGAGAACTGGTCTAAGAAGAGCAGAAATTCTATATAAGGCTGTACAGATAACTGCTGGCTATAGGAAAGTCAGGCTAAGGATTTTGAGATGAGACTTTTCCCAGCTGTGACTGGTCATCTATTTTGAGGCATGACCCTGAAGTTCTGCCTTCTACCTATTTGGTGTTTTAGAGCAGTGGTTCTCAAAACTTGCAGCATGTTAGTAGTGTCTAGGGAATTTTTCAAGTTTTTGAAGTCCGGGCTTTATTCCAGACCAGTAAAATCAAACTCTCTGGGAGCAGACCCAGGCATTTATGATTTTTCAACCTCCCTAGATGATTCCAATAATGTATGTAAGTTTGTTTTAAACACTGATATCTTTTAATTACAGGAATAAATAAATGACAGTGATCATTTGAACAACTCAGCCATCTAAGAGCACCCACCCTCCCTAAGCCATCTCAGAACGCCCAGTCTGTGGGGTTTGTGTGTGGCAGTGGACCTTAGAACTGAGGATTCTTCAACTTTCCCCCAAATCGCATCTGTTAACGACAAGGCAGATGATTGACTAATTATTGGGGTATGCCTCATTACCATAGCAACACAATTAATGATCTTTAGCCACATTCTAACTTTTTAAAGCATAGTAATGAAAATTAATCATGCTATAGGTAGGTCCTTACTCCCACCCCCTAGCAAACTGGACAAGAGAGCATGGTATCCATTAGCATCTCTTCTGGACTGACTTTTCATGACCTTTAAAGGAGAATTCAATGAAGGTAAAGGGGACAAGACATCCCTCTCCTCCTGGACCAAAAAGAGAGTGAATAGGTGGAAGCCAGGAGTTCTTCAATAGAGGTCATACAAACTCTTTAAAAACCTGACCCCAGCACTTCCTCTCAAAATCTAAAAGTTTTAGAAATCAGGTCTTTGAGAATTGGGTTAACATAGCACATGAGTACCTGGATCTCCCTTTCTCCTGCTCAGAATATAAAATCCAGAAAAAGTCTTTTTAATAAAAAGAAAATCAAAATAGCAATAGAAAGCAATAAATAATATCATTAGAAAGTCAAAATATGTGAAGAATTTATTAAAGAAGGAAAACAGGTGGGATATTAAGGATAAAAAAAAAAAGACCAAAGAAAATCAAAGCCAAGCCATGTACAAGGAAGACTGCTCTGGAAAATGTATGGAATTGATTCTGAGGACTCTGTAGTCAATCAAAGAACAGGAGGGAAACCAGCCACCATTAGGGTAAGTAACTGAAGAACTACATCCCAATGAATGAAACAGACAATAACTCGTGTATAAAGGTAATAAAAAAATGTATAGCATAGCAAATATTTGCCAGTAATCACAATAGAATGAACAAATAAAATAAATTTTTTTCTATGATAAGGCAAAAAACCACCACATTGAGTTTAGAAATATCTATTTACCATTTACCAAAAAAAAGAAAAGAAAAGAAAAATCCTCAGAAAAATGAAACAACAAAAAAATAAAATGATAGAAAAAATATTATATCAAAAAGAAGACAATGTGGCAACATTAAAATCAAACAAAATATAATCCAAATCAAAAAATATTAAAAGGGAAAAGTCTGGGTTTCATTTCATATTTCTTTTTTACAGATCATATATGTAGTAGCTTCAGATATCATGTCTTCAAACTGTGGAATTCCACCTGCACCTGTGAATTTCACCTTTCATTCCTACTGAGGGACCCCTTAGGACACCGGCTGCCTTGTCTAAAGATGGAGGGAGATGACAACAGGAAGCAGAGTGTTATTGTAGATGGGAGGATTTATTTATGTATGTGCCTGATGCAGTGTCCAAGAAGACTTTGGTCAACTCACACAGTTTGGGGAATATGTTAAAGCCTGGCAGTCTCCAGATATGATCATGTTCAGAGCTGTACTCACAGGAGCTTTCTGAGGGTCTGGACACTGGCAGAACAGGCAGCCATGGGAGGCAATGAGCCCTTACCTTCTGCAGAAACCCAAGTCAAGGCTGGAAGCTCCCACAGTGGTGGGATGGTAAGGACACAGGCACGAAATCAGTGATCAAGCTAGATTGTTTTAACTAGGTGTTTTTCTCAACCCGCAAACTTATGTAAATCAAATAAAAATAAACCAAAATGACCACATCAAACTTAGCAAGTAAAGTAAGGAAGAGGTTGTATTCTTTCTGCTGATTTGTAGATTTAAATAAAAGACAAGAGAAAAGCAAAGGACTCCTCCAATCCTCTGATGTTAACAAATTGGGAACATCTATTTGGAGTGGATTGAATTATATTTTGCAAATATTCCCTCCCCTTGCACCCTGCACCCCTACCCTCACAGGAAGGCACCTAATTGCCAGCCATGGTCATGTGACTTGGATTGCCCAATAGAACAAGAGTGGACACATCATACTTAATGTTGAAAAAGATGCTTTAAACGTGACTTGTTGTTTGGACATGCATCTTGATCCCCTCTCTTCTCCAGAAAAAGAGTGTATTCCTTTGCTAAGGCTGCTGAAAGAAATATGGCAAACTGAGTGTCTTACAGAAAGAACAGATATTCACCATCTCACAGTTCTAGAGGCTTGAAGTCCAAGATCAAGGCCTCAGCAGGTTGGTCTTTTCTGAGGCCTCTCTCCATGGCTTGCAAACAGCTGCCTTCTCCCGTGTCTCTTCACACGCCATTCTTCCTGGGTGCAGGTCTCCAAATCTCTCCTTTCTACAAGAACACCAGTCACATTAGATTAGAACCTGCCTCATTTTAATTGGATTACCTCGTAAAGACCTTCTTTTCACACATGGTCATATTCTAAGGTACCTGGGGTCAGGATTTCAACACGTGCATTTGGCAGGGGGACACAAATTCAACCCATAAGCAAGACTGTGTTCCAGATAAGGGCAGCTGGTTCCAGCACAGTCTGGAAGTGGGAGGCCAAGTGGAGAGATACGGTAGAGGCCTTCAGCCTTTATGTTACATGAGCAAAAACAAATGAGTATAAAGCCATTGAGATTCAGAGGATGTGCATTATGCAGCATTACTCATCAAAATCTGACAAACACACCAATTTGCTGGCAAATCCAATAACCCTGAACTAGCAAATTCCTAGAAAGCCACAAAAATCTTACCATTTAAGTAAAGAAACTCAAGAGTCGTTTTCAGTGAGCACTCGCATGATATCAACAAATCTAAACAGCTCAGGGAGACATAAAACATGAAGATAGTATTCTGTTTTATAGAAAAAGATTCAACTGTTTTCTATAGAACTGTCTTATACACCCCACGCTTGTAGAGTTTGGAAGCCAGAAATGTAGAGTCTGGTCCTGACTTGAACATAGCACACCCTAGGTCAGTGATTTTTAAGCACTGGGCCACCAGAGATGACCTTAGGTATGCCACCAAAAATTTTAAAAGGTCATTAATTAAATTATTTTCAAAAAAAGTTCAAAGAATAGTGAAAGTATATTCTTTTGTTTGCTTTTTTTTATCAACGTAATTCAAGTGATCTGCAGAAGTTTACCTATAGGTTCAAATGTGCCAGAAAATTTTAAAAGGTTGAAAACCACTGCCCTAGGTAATGGGGACCCAGAAAAGAATTCATGGTGGATGAGAAGTATACTTGGAGAGTCAGCTATGCCCTTTACATTTCTCAAGTTCAAAGTCAGTGGGATTTCACAGAGCAATCTATTCACATAATCATAGTGTCCTAAGATGTTTTTCTATATTCTGGTTTCTCTTCACACTATAGAAATTTTTCACCTTTTACTAAGATGTTCTTTAAACAGGACAGAGGAATTAGCAAATAGTGCCCAATATTCAAACTACCTAGAGTGAGGAATATCGTGCTCTGGGTTTCAGTAATGTAACAACCCAGGCAATGACAAAAAAGGAAAAAAATGAGTTCAGAACTTAAGTGTCAACTTCAATATCTACATGTCTATAAAAGACAAAGGAAACATCTTGAAGCCACTACATGTTTTCCAAGCCCCTGACTTTATATGTGTGTGTGTGTGTGCGTGTGTGCGTGTGTGTACTTCTCTCCACCTTGGATTTGTTTTTCTGGCACTTCATAACAATTCCTGCCATAAGCTTCCAATTACTCCAATCTTTCCAAAACTTTCAAGGCTGATTTTAGATGATTTGAGTCTGACTTAGGGAGGGTAAAAATCTAGGCCCAGTTTTGGTGTGCCTTTGAGACTTCCTCTTCTATCTGGAAGATGCATGTAGCCCTCATCAGTTCACAAGGTCATAAGAAGATCAGATAGTCTGACGGTAAAGAGTTTATATATTAATCAGACTGCCCATGTTTAAATCCAAGCTCCAACACTGAGCTGTGCACCTTGTGTGGTTACTCAACCACTATGGGTTTCCTCATCTATCAAATGGGTCCAATAACAGTATCTCACTCCTAGGGATATTCTAAAGATGAGGTGAGGTAATACAAAGACAAATTTCTATAAGCTACTGAAGTGTAGAAGAGTAGGTTGAGCTCAGGATAATACCCAGTTTAAGTGTATTTGACACAAATATTAGCCTTAGAATTCTCTTTTTTAACAAGGGTACATGTGAAATTTACTAGGTGTAGAATATAAATGTCTTAACACAATAACTACGAAAATGCCGTGAAGGCTATGTTAACCACCAGTTTGATGAAAATATTTCAAATTGTATATAAAGCCAGCACATTGTACCCCATGATTGCATTAATGTACACAGCTATGATTTAATTAAAAAAAAAAAAAAAAGAATTCCCTTTTTGAAAAAAAAAAAAATCTATGTTAACATAAATCCCAAAACAAACTTAAGTTTCCATATCCTTTAGCCGAGACTTCTTCTGAACTTTTGTAAACAATGCTCAATATAATCACTGTATAATTCCAGAAATATGTATTACAATCTGTGGTCTTCCCAAGCTTTCCGTTAAAAAAAAAAAAATGTACTTTTCTGTTCTGATGCTCTCTTTGGCCTGAAAGATACGTATTTTGGTAACTCTCTGTAAGCTAAGTAGTGATGGTAATTTCCGGACACTTTCCTGTAAATATCCTTATTTCCTAAGTATTTACCTTGTCTGGGGGGGGGGGCTGGCTCCATCTTAACAGTATCTGCCCTTCACAGAATCTCCTTCCCACCAGGGTTCTCTAGACTTTCACAAAATGTAAAATAAATAATATGTATAGGAACATAAGCCCTAGGGAATACAGTGGCCTTTAAATCAAGAAATGAGCATAACTCAACAGGATAATAGGACCCCACCACACAAGACCAAATGGGGAACAACACAAATTAGAGTTACTCCTGGGGATTCCAGTAAGCCAAAATGCTCAGAGGACTTTGACCAAGACATGTATGTGCAATCGCTAATCATCTTTGACTATTTCTGAATATTAAAAACCTGAATTTTTAATTTTTGACTAAAATTTCTAGTGCCTTTCCCCGCTCTCAGACACCTTTCCATACTCTTTGCTCTTGAATATTGACCATCCCTTCCACCCAGCACTGTTCCTACTCTCTCGTTTGCAGTCATCATACCTCACGTCTGGCCTACTGCTGTACTTCTCTAAGTTGTCTTCTGTTTTCCCAATGAAGAATTGATACTGACAAATTTGGCTCAGTGGATAGAGGTGTACGATGTTTTAGAAATGACATTTTAATATTTCAGAGATTCCTTTGAGAAGTCCAGAAAGAAAGAAAGAAAGAAAGAAAAACAAAACCCAGATAAAAGCAGGTAGTGCCAAACTCTGTATGCACTTTCTCTAACTTTGCATTCTCAGAATAGAATTTGGTTTTCCAGGAATATCCAGTTGGGATAACTTGGACGGATGTCAGTCTAGTCACTCTGTTTGGAGGCAATCTTTTTCAGTCATCTGGGGAAACATTTTTCGTTTATAAAGTGTATAAAGTTTCAGAGCAAAAACCCATTTGTGGACAGCTTTTCGTGAAAGCTATAAACATTTCTTTCTGTTGTTTGTTAACTTGCCTAAGGATGCGTTGGCAAGGAAGAAGCTGGCTCACTTTAGGACCTGAGGCTCACTGTGGTTTTATGCTGCATAATGTTGACATTCTGCAAAAATATCTGGCTCCCAAAGCAATAGAAAAACAAAATGTTTAACAAAACTAACCAAACTAACAATAACCAGACTGGAGGATTGTGAATTTAATAACTAAAAGTGACATTCAAGAAATGAATGAAAGCCTGGGCGTGCTGGCTCATACCTGTAACTCTAGCATTCTGGGAGGCCAAGGCAGGAGGACCGTTAGAGCTCTGGAGTTTGAGACCAGCCTCAGCAAGAGTGAGACCCCGGCTCTACAAAAACCAGAAAAATTAGCCAGGTGAGGCGATGCACCGCTGTAGTCCCTGCTACTTAGGAGGTCAGAGCACTAAGATTGGTTGAGCCCAGGAGTTTGAGGTTGAAGCGAGCTATAATGATGCCACAGCACTCTAGCCAGAGCAAGAGAATGAGATTCTATCTCAATAAATAAATAAATAAACCATTTCAGAATATTCTCAGAAGTTGGAATGTTCAGGCGAATATCACAACCAATGAAACATATCAACATTCATCAAGAAATTACTTCTTAATAACCTTAACATATGTCCTCATCTGAAAACTAGTCATAGGATTAAGCCTAGCTGTTCCCTAAGGCTCTTCCAGCTGTAAGTAGTCAATTATTTTAAGATTTCACAACATCTTTGAGGTAGAGATGATTATCACCCGTGTTGGCCTTGAAGATTTGTTAGTTTGGATACTACATAGGTTCCTATAAATGCAATCTGGAGCACTAACATCAGGTTTGGTTGCTCAATCAGGGCTTTGCAACAATGACTACAGGTAATCACGGTTTTATCAAAAGTCTCAAGATCTCTATAAAATGCACCAGTAAATCAAAACCAATCAACAAGTACCAGAGCATGGCTAAACTATAAATTTGGAGAGAAATAAGACATTTATTAAAGAGACATTGCTTGGCTTGTAAAGTCATTCATGTGGCTCCAGCCTGCTAGAAGACGGTGGGAAAGACCTCATAAAAGATGGGGGAGGAGGGACTTGAAAAGAATCAGCTAGTTAAAAATGTCCAAGTTCATCCGAACTCCCTGGAGAAAGCCACTCATGTAATGTGGTGCACAGGGTTCTAGAAAATGCCAGTGATGCCAAAACCACTACCTTCCTTACTCAGCCTTCCACACGCCTCAAATTCCCCCATTTCTCATTCTTCCCTTGATCCTAATCTTTCCACTTAGATTGGGTGTTTACTGAAACTTGGAAATACTATCAACCATTGCCACCTTAACAGAAGTTACATTTCATTATTAGCTACTCGCTAGCAAGACTCTGTAAGAGAATACAAACAGATAAATGATGAAATGGAGACAGAAGTAATCTAAGTCTAGTGCCACAGTGGAGACTTGAGATTGTATTATTTTTAAAAAGGAGAGAAGAAGTAATGTAATTTTAGGGACAGAGAGAAAGAAGGAAGCTAATATTTGATCCATAGCTACCGTGTGCTGGGCACCCCTCCAGATACTGTACATTTATTTTTACATTTTCTCCTCAGGATAACCCACTGGTTAGGTATTATTAATCCTATTTCTAGCTAATGAAACTACAGACTCAAAGGGGATAATAAATTTGTTCATGATTACAAAACTAACAAGTAGTAGAAGCTAGCTATTAAACCCATATCTCTGTGACTGGCAGTGTGTCCCTTTACTATAATGCTTTCTTGAATTCAGAGGCCTTATCTTCCAAGCTTTGTGATGCCCCTGGTGGTGAAAGCTCATGAAGAAAAGCACCATGGAAACATCAAAAAACAAATTACATCCTTTACAATGTTGCTTTAAACCAATGGTTTTTATATTTTGCTTTAAAAAGTTATCTTAAACATAACCTTAAACACAAAAACCAATCCACCCACCACGGTGGCCCCAAGGCTACACTCAAGATTCACCAGACTTAGGGGTGCCACATAAAACTTTCAAAACCACTACAGAAAAGATATGAGCAAACACTCCACAAATAAGAATACACAAATGGCTAATAAGCACAGGAAAAGTTGTCAAAATCATTAATCATTAGGGAAATGCATATTAAAGCATCTATTTAATACCACTACACACCTACTTGAACAGCTGGAATTGAACAGACCAGGTTACAAGGATGATGAACAACTAGAGCTCTTAAACCTTCCTGGTGGCAATGCAAAATGGCAAACTTATCATTACCATATTGACCAGCAACTTCATTCCTAAATACTTACCCAAAAGAAATGAAAATATATGTCCACTCCAAGTCTTATACATGAATGCCTTTAGCAGCTTTATTAATTAGTACCTAAAATTAAAAACAACCCAAATGTTTATGAAAAGGTAAATAGACAAATTGTAGTATTCCATAAAATAAAGTAATAATCAGCGATTAAAAAGAACACTAGGCCAGACGGTGCTGCACATGCCCATAATCCTAGCACTCTGGGAGGTCGAAGTGGGTGAATAGCTTAAGTCTGAGCAAGAAGGAGACCACCATCTCTAAACATAGCAGGGCATTGTGGTAGGCACCTGTAGTCTCAGCTACTTGGGAGGTTGAGGCCAAAGGATCCTTGAGCCCAAGAGTTTGAGGTTGCTGTGAGCTATGACACTAAAGAACCCTACAGAGGGAAACAAGGTGAGACTCTGTCTCAAAAAAAAAATTAATTAATTAAAAAAAATAAATAAATAAAAAGAAATAACACTGATATGTTCAACAACAACATGGATGAATCTCAAAAACATTACGCTGAGTGGTAGAAGTCAGGCACAAAAGAATACGAACTGTACGATTCCATTTACATGAAACTCTATAAAGATAAAGCTAACCTACAATGATTAAAACCAGATAGTGGTTGTCTAAGGCTGGGAGGTGTGGAAGGAGGAAGGACTACAAAGGGGTAAGGTGTTCGGGGGTGAAGAAGGTATTCTATACCTTGATAGTAGTGATGGTCAATTTGGGGGCATAGAAGTTTGTCAAGCTTCAAAGAACTGTACACAAAGATTGTGTGTATATTAGTACAGTTCCTGGAATGGTTGAGGCAGAACGAGGTCCAGTTGCATAAGGCTCAAGTAACATGTTCCAGTGGTTCTCAACCTTCCTAATGCCACAACCCTTTAATACAGTTCCTCATGTTGTGGTGGCCCCCAACCATAAAATTATTTTCATACGAGGAACTGTATTAAAGGGTCACAAAAATAATTTTATGGCTGGGGGTCACCCCAACATGAGGAACTATATTAAATGGTTGCAGCATTAGGAAGGTTGAGAACCACAGTAAGACCATTCTCCTCATACAATGTTTTGTTTCTTCCAGTCCCTACTTAACTCTGCTCCTCTGCAGTCCCATGAATGATGTTAACACCATCTGTCCTGTGAACTGTCAGCCATCTTCATTACAAAAATACCCCAGGACCAAAGCCTGAGCTAATAAGCACCTCAGACCACTTGGAAGAAGAAAGGATGTATTTTGACTCTGAGTAATTGAACTTCACATCAAATCAGCATCTAAGCTATTATTTTCTCTGTACTTAATCCAAATCACTCAAATTCCTGAAATTCATCCACGGTTATTGTCTACCTGATGCCAAAATGTCCCAATGAAAACTGAAACATTCAGCCAGTTGTGTGAATTCTTTGTTCTGGAATCTAAAACCTCAGCTATTTGGCAGGATAGAAGAACAGCTGAATAGTCAACTGATGTTTTTACTGTGGATTGAGAAGCTTGAGAATTGTGGAGATAAGGTCTCTTGCAAAATAAAAATGCACAGGTCCAATGTTCCTTGCTATTAACCAAGTGGAACTTAGAGCATTAAAATCATAAAAGTTAAGGAAATAAAGAAATCCTGTCCAGCTGCCTCTGTTCAAAGAGAAAGAGGTTGAGATTACTCTTATTCATGCTTTAAAACCTGCTCTATTTCCTACAGCAGACAGCTCACAACCTATTCTAATACCCTATCATATGCAATTTAGTTTTATACATTGATCCCCTTCAGTAATATTGTAAACGTCCTAAGCAGAGGATCATAAGCTCTATATACTCCATTCTAGCACGAGGAGGGTGCTTGAAGAGATTCTTGAATTAACTTGGGCTGATAATCTGAATAATCTTGCACTCTAAATACATTCTTGTTCCATATCCATGTTGGAATGGTGGTAGTGAAATTCAACAGAGATTTTAGACTTACAATTATTCCTAAGTACTAAAAACGGAGAATCTCATGTTTTCATGTTCTTGGACAAAGAGAACACTAATAATGTGAACCATAATAAGGTATATGAATGGAATATTATAATATAGGAAAATTAAAATATAATAAGAAATACTGCTGCATTAGTATCAATTTAAGCATAATAGTAATAGTAGCCTGCATTTGAGTGTTTACAGTGTATGAGGCATTATTTCGAGAATTATATGTATATTAACTCTTTTAACCTAATCTTGCTCATGCTTATCATTAAAACTACATAAAACATTTTTACATTTTGAGGCTGATTTTCACAGCTTCTCCAGCTGTGACTAAATAGAAAACAAAACAAATAATTTTTTTAATTTCAGATTAATATGAGGGTACTAATGATTTGGTTACATTGTTTGTGTTTGTTAGGTAAAGTTCAAGTTGTCGTTGAGCCCTTCACCCAGGTATGTTCTGTACACACGTACATTGAGGTTAGGTGAGAGGTTACAGACCCCTCTCCACCTCTCTCTCACTTTGCTTTCCTTCCCCCTTGCCCCGCTTGAATTTAATTGTGTTTTTCTCTCATGTGGCCTCATAGCTGTTTATCTATTGATTTCATATTAGTGCTGAGTACATTGGATCCTTGCTTCTCCATTCTCCATAATGACCATTCTTGTAATATTTTTTTGAGAAGAATATTCTTCAACTCCATCCAGGTTAATACAAAAGATATAAAGTCCCCGTCATTTTATGACTAAATGCTATTCGACGGTATACATATGTGTTGCCGGGCACTTGGGTTGATTCCACATCTTGGAGATTGTGAATTGAGCTGCAATGAACATTCTAGTGCAAGTGTCCTTGTGGTAAAATGTTTTTGTTTTTTCTTCTGGGTAGATACCTAGTAATGGAATTACAGGATCAAATGGAAGGTTTACTTTTAGGTCTTTGAGGATTCAGATAAATTTGTAAATGACAATTATCAAACTTTCATTAACAATCCTTATTTCGAAGTTCCTTATCCACAGCCCATCATGTTTATTTATTTTTAAAACTCAGAATTTCTTTAAAAGATGAAAATGTTCTCTAGACGTCAAATTGTTCTTCTATAATGACAGGTTGATTAATAGTTTCAGGGGCTAAAAGCATAAGGGTTACTTTTCTTTCAATGAAAACATGCACTTTAAAATCTAGAACTATGCCAGAGTGAATTTATACGAGGCAAGTGTTCCCAAACTTTGGCGCAATATATTTCCCCTCTGTGTTGTCTGTCACCATGGAGCTGGAGAAGATTCAGTAGATAAGGCAGAGTCTGAACCTGACACGATCCAATCAGGAGGACTGGCCTGGAAATTTCCATAAAAATGAAAAAGAAAAAGAACCCATTGACTCCATGAAAGACTTGAATTTGACTGAATTTGTACAATCATAAGCCCACTGGCAAACAAAATAAATAAGTTTCTTTCTTTTTTTAATTAAAAAAAGTTTCCAAGAATTATGAAGGTATTGTCTAGTCATTGTTATTACCAGCTTACTATTTCTTGTTTATCTCTGAATCATTCAGAGGAACTAGAACAAAGTGATCTTGTGCACAACCAAGATTTGAAAATGAATATTTATTGAATAAATGAATTTAAATGACCTTGCTTCTTTTTTCCATTCACTTTTTGCGTCTACAATAAGAACTGAAATGACTATTCTATTCAATTAACAGCTGCCAAATTTCCCACGCTAAGCCTCCCAGGCTCTAATCAAACCATTTGCAGTCACATGTAAACATCTTCTCTTCCTTTCAAGCCCCACATAGGCCTTGACCTCTCAGGGCCCTTATTATCCCTCTTGGCCATGGTCTCCAATCCCACCACAGCTGACCATTCTGGAGAACCTACAATCTCAGTTCACAGCATATTTTTTTTTCCAATTTGTATTATGATAGAACTGATCTTTCCCTCAATGATGCAATGAATACAGTCTAGAGCATTTGAGTGGTAATTTAGAATTTTTGAAAGTTTTATAGCTTTCCTAACTGGATGCAAGTTTTCAAACTCATGAAGAAATGTGAGACTTACATAAAGCTTCACATGAATGCTCTCAAAACAGGGAAGAAATAATTACATACTTATAATTATTGTTTTGTGGAAAATAAGGTGAGATTTTAATAGAGTATAAATATACATGTATACATACATGCATATATATGTATTTATGCCAGCTAAATGCACAGGTAAGCCGAATCCTACCTATGCCCCTTATTAGTAATGTGACCTTGGACACTTCCCAGAGCCTCAATTTCCTTCATGAAGATGAACATTGTGGAGCCATCATCAGGACCAGACAAGATTGAAAAGGACTGAAGGCATATAACAGGCTTTCAGTAAATGTTAATTGATCACATACTTAACCTAAGACACGGAAGAGTGGCCATTAAAACTATAAACCCTAAACGCTTATGGCATTCCTATTTGAGTTTTGGGACTTTGTCTCAAAAGGCATTTTTTTTTTTTGGTAACCTCAGCATTATGAGTTTATCATAACTGTAGTCAGGACTACAGCTGACTTCAGTGCCCCCTGCTTGGATGGCATAGAAAGACAGCATAGAAATACAGTCTGAAACAGCCTAAGAATATGGGGAGGCGGAGGGAGAGAGGTGGGGTGAAGTGGAGGGTGATTGGAGGGATCACTTCTATGGTTTATCTTACAAGGGTACAAGGGAATCTTTCTAAGAGTAGATAATGAACATCTTAACACAATAACTAAGAAAATGACATGAAGGCTGTGTTAACCAGTTTGATGAAAATATTTCAAATTGTATGTGAAAACACCACACTGTACCCAGAATTGCATTAATGTACATAGTTATCACTTAATAAAAGAAGAAAAAGAAAAAGAAATACAGTTTGAATTGCTTTTAGAGCAGAAAACAACCACAACACAGAGAAATAACTCATTGATTTCATAGCAAAATCCAAAATACAGACACTACATTTATTGGAATTCGAGTGTGTGTGTGTGTGTGTGTGTGTGTGTAAAAGAGAAAGAAAGAGAAAGTCCCCCTTCCTTCCCCTATTCAACATCTCTCTCCGACTCTGCTACACAGGGAAAAGGAAGCCGTGACCAAAGCACCCCAAGAAACCACATAAGTTTATTCTTAACATTCAAATTTAAAAGTACCAGGTACAGGAATTTTAAGGGCAATTAAAAGGTGTTCAAGGAAAATTTTGCCTCACATTCCAATTTTAGAGCCTAATCCCTAAAGTAAAATCAGAACCCATTTTCTACTACAGATATGATATTTTTCATTAGTAAAATATCAGCATTTTAAATTCACATGTCAATTCTAGCTTTTTCCCTAATTTGGACTTTGTTTTAAAAATATCATGTCATAAATTCAGCCAAGTCTTGCATTACAAAATCAACCACACAAATCAGTAGCATATCCATATGCTAATAGCAGTCAAAGTGAGAAACAAATCAAGATCTCAATACCATTTACAGGAGCTACAATGAAAATAAAACACTTAAAAAATATATGTAGCCAAGGTGGTCAAAGACCCTTACAAGGAGAACTATAAAACACTGATGGAAGAAATCAAAAATTACACAAGCAAATTAAAAAAAAAAACCAATGCTCATCAATTGGAAGAATCAAGATGGTTAAAATGTCCATATGGCCCAAAATGATTTACATATTCAATACAATTCCCATCAAAATACTATGTCTTATTTCATAGATATTGAAAAAATAATCCTAAACTTAATTTGGAGCCAAAAAAGAGACTGAATAGCCAAAGCAATCTTAAGCAAAAAGAACAAATCTTACCTAACTTCAAATTATATTACAAGATGATAGTAACCAAAACAAATGGTACTAGTATACAAGTAGAGCTGAAGGCCAATGGAACAGAATAGGGAACCCCCAAATAAAACCACATGGCTAAAACAAAACAGACAAAAACATACACTCAGAAAAGGATACCCTATTCAGTTAATGGTCCTGGGAAAACTGGATAACCACACACAGAAAATGAAACAGGACCCCTATTTCTCACCATATTCAAAAATGAATTCAAGATGGATGAAAGATTTAAATGTGGGGCATAAAACCATACAAATTTTAGGAGAAAATACAGAGAAAAACTCTTGTAGACATCAGTCTAGGCAAAGAATCTATGACTAAGACCCAAAAGGCAAATACAGTAACAACAAAAATAAATAAACAGGACTTAATTAAATTTGAAAGCCTCTGCACAGCAAAGGAAATAATCAAAAAAGAACCTACAGAATGGAAGAAAATATTTGCAAACATTCAACAAAGGACAAATAATCCAGAAGATATAAAGAACTCAAAAAAAAAAAAAAGAGCAAAAACATGCCTAGAATTTTTTCAAAAGACATACAGATGGCCAAGAAACATATGAAAAAAATGTTCTATCTTACCAATCCTGAGAAAAGTGCAATTAAAACTACAGTAAGATACCATCTTGCCCTTTTAGACTGGCCATTATTAAAAAGCAAAAAAAAAAAAAAAAACAAGCTGTGCTGATGTGTGTGCAGTGAAAGAAGCATGCTTACACACTGTTGGTGGGACTGCAAACTGGTACTCCCCTCTGGAAAAGAATGTGGAAATTCCTCAAAGAACTAAAAGTAGACCTCCATTGGATCCAGCAATCCCACTACTGGGGATCTACCCAGAGGAAAAGAAATCATTTTATCAAAAAGACTCTGGCACTTGAATGTTTATCACAACACAATGTTTATCATTCACAATTGCAAAGGTATGGAATCAACCTACACGCCCATCAGTGGATGAACAGATAAAGAACAATGTGTGTGTGCACCATAGAGTAGTACTCAGCCGTACAAAAGAATAAAATAATGTTTTTTGCAGCAACTTGGATGGAATTGGAGACCATTGTCTGAAGTAAAGTATCTCAGGAACAGAAAAATAAATGTCACAAGTTCTCACTAGTAGGCAGATAGATACCTATGGGCACAAAGAGAAGTAAAGAACATTGTAGACTAAGAAGGAGGAAGAGTAGGAGGGGAGGGGGAGTGAGGGATAAAAACTTACCTACTGGATACAACAAACACTGGTAACAAGAACAGGGAAATCCTCGACCTCAGCATTATACGTACAGTGTATCCGTACAGCATAAACAAGTGTACCCCCTCAACATTTTGAAATTAAAAAAAAAAAAATCTTTGTAAAAGGCATCATTTGATTTATCTAAAAACTAAAATTACATTTTATCTTTTAAATTGAAATGTAGTCATATTTCTTCAGCCTTCTCCTTTTCAGCTGATTTTAATCTGTCAAGGTCTTAATAGTTAGTAATTATCACTACAAAATAAATTATGAAATAATTACAAATAGTTTGAATTGCTCTGCTCCGGGTCTTGGTACTGCTTTGCTTCTTTGTCTATGACCTCCAGGCCTGGGCAACCTAAAGCTGTCTTCCTTTCCTGTTGGGGAAGCCCATGTTGTTTGTGTGATGTTGTGGTTTTGATCTATGCCTCTTCATGGATCTCTGTTAAGAAATACACACAAAGAGGCTTTTAAGCCAGCCAGTTATTTTTAATGTTGCATTTTTATTACGGGAATCCCATGAAGTTATTAGACATCTTACAGCGTTACCTACTTTCTACCAGAAAATCTTCACCTGCCCGCTTATTTGGAAATCTAATTTTTAAAGGTTAAAGGTTATTTGAATTACAACCAACATACACAGAATACACCTTAATCTTTTTTCCAGCACCCAGAAATTAAACATAATCAGATAAAACAACATCTTGACTTCATTTTGACATGTTCTATGTTAAAAAGTACCTTTATATAAAATCATTCACCCAATCCATTTTGAAGCACTTAGAATTAATTATGTTCCTGAATAAAAATCACTTTGGAACTATAAAAAATTCAGAGAAATTCAAAAATACAAGGTCACCCTACTTTCTTTGGTGTATCTTCATTCAACCTGAAGAGAAAATCATAGAAAAGCAGAGACTTGGCAGCAAAATATTTGCATTGGGATATTTGCAGTAGGAGAAAGAATGTTATGTTACTTTTCTATCCCTGATTTCTAAAGCTGCTCCAGAAACACATCTTCAGGCAACTCCTATGGGCTGTGCTAATATCCTCCTTGGGAACATTTCATGGAGATTCAATACAAGTCTGGGGAAGCATCATCCCTACAGAAACCCACATAGAAAGGAATCAATCAAATCTCTCCATACTACCCAAAGGAGGGCAAGTAGATTTGCAACCTAAACTAAGTAGCAATGAATGGCAAGTAGAGAGGACTAAGAGTAGTCCCACCTCCTTGAAGTAGCCACACTGTATGAGCCAAACTTCCTGCAAGAGTTAGTTTATAATGATAATGACCTGTTGCCCCAAATGCATCCATGTTAGACCTGTGATATCTCCACCCCACTTCAGTGTACAAGTTCTGCATCTTACAGGCACTGTTGTAACCCAGCCCTCTTTCCCCTGCCCACTCCTGTTCCCCAGCCCTCACCTGTTCCCCCCACCCTCTCCAGCCCATTTCTCTCCTCCTCCCTTCTCCCCCACCCCCAGTCGACTCCAGGAGCAAGGCAAGTCCCTC
>CAUYQV010046081.1:0-10535 GCA_963574575.1 Galagoides demidoff
GACTTCGAGAGACTTCGGAGTGACCGCAGCAATTGTGGCCATCATCGCAGCCTTAGCAGCATCGGCCATAGCCGCAGGAATCACAATATCTACATCTGTACAAACAGCTTACACACTTAACAACTTATGTGCACACACAGCTCAAGCACTAGAGTTGCAAACAGAGATTAACCAACACATTAGACTCGCTATCCTAAATCTAAATCAACAGACATTCCTATTACAGGAACAGGTAGATCTCCTTTGGAATCTCCAAGGAGTTTCTTGCCTCGCCCTTTAACAGCATCTGTGTGACCCCATGGAGAGTCAAAAACGCCTCACAACATCTAGAATTGCTGAATAAGTACATTCGAGAAGGGTGGTCACTGGCTTTTGATAATTTTACCAAACATTTACTTCACTCAATTCGTGTTATTAATGAAACAAAAATTACGCCTGTATCTGGGGAGACATTCTTAAACGGTTTGCAAACCTTTTGGTCCTTAGTCCGGAGCTGGGGAGGATCAACTGCCACTTTTGTCAGCATTGCTATCCTAATCTCCCTTCTCTTATCTCAGCTATGGCGCAGGGTCCGAGTTACCCCAAAACAAGTGTTCTTAACACACGCCATAAACAATCCTCGCAGTGAGGTATGATTGTCTCTCATAAGAAGCGATCAATGACGGGCAACTGGATGAGTGGAATGATTGTGACCTAAGACAATAGGTGTGGAAAAATTGGACCAAGCATACCTTATATATTGTTATATTGGAAAGCTTAAAGAAATATTCACACTAAAAAGTATAGGGAACAATCGTTCCTTCTCTGCTCAAATCAAGGTACAGCATGCTTGTCCTACAGCTATGTGGCACTTTGCATGGGCCCAGTTGCATCACTCTGTGAGTAAGGGTAGAATGGAGAAAGATACACAGGGACTACTTCCCTTTTCTGGAGTTGTGTATGTAGGGGTAGGGACAGAGGATCAAGACAAGCTACATGACACGTGATATCAAGACTGGTAGAGGTGAATCTCCAGGGACAGACAACAGAAGAAAGGATAAAGATCTCAGTGACACATGGGAAAAAGGACTTTTCCCTTCATTATAATAGCCATGTATGTGTAGCTAATGGAGCACATTTAAAATCCCAGTTGCTATCATATGATGACCATAAAATTTATTTAAACCTTGATTTCTATGAAGTAGAGACTTCATTCATCTGAAGCTCAAGAGTTGGCAATATCTGATCTCTGCTATTAGAAATTATGATGGTGTTTACATCTGGAGGGCAGCTGCTGACTCGGAAGGATCTGGACAGAGTTGTACAGGGGTAATAGAAGTAAATGTTCTATATCTTGATCTGGGTGTTGGTTTCATAGGTGATACATATTTAAAAATTCTTCAGTCTGTACATCTAAGACTTGTGCATTTTACTGTATGTGAATTCCCTATCAATAAAAATAAGTAAACTGAAACAAATTAAATATAGCATGCATTTCACTCTCCCCACCCCCGACACACATACGCACAACAGACAGATAGACAATAAGATTTGTGTGGCCCAGGAATAAAAATGAAATCAAAAGATGACTAATTCACTGGAAAACCAGGGAAGTGGAAGGAACTGCTGAACCCAGTGAGATCCAAGAGCTGATCAATGAAAAGGGGAGGACAAGCTGAGATCAGGGTGGGTGTGAAGCAGCCCTGCTAGATGTCAAAGTCCAGGGTAGGACTGTTGGTGTGAGAGGCTGTGGTGGAAAGGAGGCGAAGATCATCAGCACTGAAGAGGCCCCCAAGATAACCTGTAGAAGCATTTGCTACATGGTCACTAAGGTTTCCCAAGAAGAGAGCAGGAGGAGAAGGGCTAGATGTCAATGATCTTAAAGCACCTGGGGACGTGACCAAGGAGAAGAGATGGCAACTTGAGATGACAGCAAGCAATTCAAGTGATTCATGAATGTTTTTTGATGATAGAGAAGGGGAAATTGAAATAACTCATATAGTATATAAAGAAAGAAAAGAAATGAAGGATGATAGCAGGGTAGGGAAGGAAAACATCAAGTCACAATTTCTTATATTATATTAAATTATGCCACAGGAGAGTAAGTTGGGTCCAAAATTTTAATGCTGGGAAGTGCAGACTGAAAGGTTATTGGAAAATGGTATTTTAAAATTTAAAAACATTTGTATTCATTGGATGTTTAGGCAATTGACATAAATGAACTGACCAAGTATCAAATGATCAGAAGGAAGTTACTTCCTGGCTCCTTCCCAAAGGGTAAGTACTATACTTAGCCCACCTCCCTAAGAATAGGGTTGAAATGAGGGTGGGATCCAATGGGCAATTGCATTACATTCAATGTGATGTTATCATGGGTAGAGTGTCCCAACTTTTTCTTCATCAAAAAGAATGTGATTCAAGAAGCATCATCACCTCCACCATCACCACCATGACTATTATCATCATGATCAGACCCGCTCCCTGTAATGAATGTTTCCCAATTTTCCAGTGACCCACCGGGATACCAGAATCAGCACTTTCTGGCCAGATAGGAATCAGAAGATTAATCAACCTGTAAAAATTTATTCTAGGAATTCAGATAACCTCTCAAAAATGTGGGCTTTGTATAGGGAAGATAAACTGGACCTGTATGCAAAGATCAGTTCTCTAGTAGGAAAACTGTAGCCCAAAGTAGCACAGGTAAGACCAAGTAACTAATTAAAACCAAGTGGTTAGTCATCCTCACACAGACTCAGTCCATGTCTGCGTAATGTCACTGTCATAAATGTGTCCCAGATGTAAATGCAAAGCATTTCTTCCTGATTAAACTGAAGATGTAGCAATTTATATACTTCATAATACAATTTAAAAAAACCTGTTTTTTAAAAAGCACCCAAATTTATTCACTTAGACCATGTGAAAAAGAGAATTCTTTAGAGGGGCTTAGTTGAAGCAGTGATAGACAAAGAACAAAATCTTGGAGAAACTCCTTAATTACTCTTGAATAAAATGCAGGGTCTCACGAAAGCTTGAAAAATTTACTCCAATATCACAGATGCTGTCAGCAAAGTCTTATTCAATAAAAGATTTACTTTTCCGATTCATCCAGGGTTTCTTCTTCCTCGATTCATTTATGTTGTTGTTGTTGCAGTTTGGCCAGGGCTGGGATTGGAACCCGCCACCCTTGGTATATGGGGCCAGCCCACTCAGTGGCCTACCCACTAAGCCACAGGCGCCACCCTTCTTCCATGATTTAAACAAACTAAACAGGCCTGGTGATTTATGTAGAAGGATTATCCTGTATGAGAATAGTACCTAAGAACAACTATCAGGAGTGCCTTGTTATATTAGCTCTGGGCAGAATTTCTATACCCCGGGTAGTTATGACATAATGGTTGACTAGCATAATAGCCCTAGTTACGCAGTTAAACTGCTGTTTATTAAAGGGTAATTTGTGGACCACTTCTATCAAAACTCCAAATCTCCAGGCCTCATCCCAACCCCTGTGAATTAAAGTTCCTGAAAATAGGGCTCAAGAACTTATGTTTTATTTCTATTTTATCTTAGTATATCAGGCCACCATGACCAGCCAATCTGTATTTTTAAAGGCACTCCAAGTGATTCTTATGAACATTAAAATGTAACAGCTACTAAGTTAAAGCTACATATTTCTTCACATTCCTTTTGGATTTCACAGAGTAATGAAATTCACAACTTCCACTATTTCTATCAGTATATAAAACATCAGGGGGGAAATAAAGTAAAATTAGCTCAGATGTCACGGCTGTTGTGTAGTGCCTGTATTACAGGGGATTAAGCAATTTGTATGTTCTCCTGAATTCTGGTTTCTTCCTCTGAAAATGGGGAGAGCAATATGTACTTCGCAGGGTTGTTTGAAGAATTACATCAGAGTGCACCGATTAAGTCACACTGGACACAAAACAGTAAACAGTTCCACCCTTGATCAATTATATCCACAGGGGATGTGGAATAATTTTATGTGGGAAGTGACAAAGCCTTCCTGATTTTGTTCAGTGAAAAATCTGCTCTTAATTATAGCACCAAACATGCTATAGTTACCTCTAATCAACAGTCACTATTCCCGGTAAAAAATGAAGTGAGGCAAATACTGCAACATTCTAGACGTTTGAGAAGTCATTACTTCTCAAGCAAAAAAGACAAGAAAAAGGAAAGTATGAATGACACAAAAGAGGCCACAAAAATATATGAATGATATGATTACTAATAAGACTACCAATTGCTAGTAAAGCTCATATCAATAACATCCATTGTTACAAATAGGACAGTTTAGTAAGACAAACAGTTACAAAACATACAAAAGCCTTTCTTTCATTATAGAGCAATTCAAATTTTAATAAAAGCAAATTTTACATATAATGGAAAAATATTTTATTCCCAAAAGACAAAATACATGGGAATTAATCTCAAAGGAAAAATACAAGACCTGCATATGTTTTTGAAAATCAGGCTCGGCACCTGTAGCTCAGCAGCTGGGCGCCAGCCACATACACCAGAGCTGGTGGGTTTGAATCTAGCCAGGACCTGCCAAACAATAATAACAACTACAACCAAAAAATAGCCAGGTTTTGTGGTAGGCTCCTGTAGTCCCAGCTACATAGGAGGCTGAGGCAAGAGAATTACTTAAGCCCAAGAGTTGGAGGTTGCTATGAGCTGTGATACCATGGCACTCTACCTAGGGCAACATAGTAAGACTCTGTCTCAAAAAAAAAAAAAAATCAAATTTTTTTGTTTTTTTAACATAATTTTTAAAAATAGATCAACCTAAATGGGAAAAAAAAAAGCCCACAAGATGTCACTGAAACATGTCAACATGGGAGAAATAGATATAAATTAACTTATTGAATGAGATAAATCAGTATCATAAAATGTCAATTCATTCCATAATAGTTTATATATTGAATGCAAATTCCAGTTGAAATCTTAAAAATGTTTTTGGAAATTTGAAAAAATTATTCCAAAGCTAATAAGATGTGATAGGTGAGATAATAAGAAAAATGAGTAATAACAAAGAAAGCACCTTCACTGCCAGACAGCAAAATATATTTTTAAGCTACAATGATTTAAACAATGTGGTGCTGGTATTAGGAAATAGAGTGAACTCAGTGAAATGGACAAGAAAGTCCAGAAACTGACAAGTATGCATAAATCCTTGCCACATAAGAAAGGTGGCATTTTAAATAAATAGAATGAGGATTATCTAATAACTAGGATTGAAGCTTTTAAAAATAATGTGGGCTTTTAATATTGATCTCTTACTTCACTTTATTTACCAAAATTAATTCCATATCAATTGAAGAGTCAATTTTTTTTAGGAGAGTGCAGTGGCTCACACCTATAATCCTAGCACTCTGGGAGTCCAAGGCAGGTAGATCGCTTTAAGTCAGGAGTTTGAGACTGGCCAGAGCAAGAATGGGACCCCATCTTTACTAAAAATAGAAAAAATTAACAGGATGGTGGTGCAAGCCTATAGTCGCAGCTACTCAGGACACTGAGGCAGGAGGATCACTTGAGTTCAGGAGTTTGAGATTGCTGTGTGCTATGATGCCAACACTGCATTCTAGCCCAGGCAACAGAGCAAGACTCTGTCTCAGACCTTGCAGGTATAAATGTCAATTTTTTAAAAGGAAAAAGCAAATGAAACCTTGAATAAAAACAGGCTATTTACATCATACTAGAATACTACATATATTATACCATGGAAGAAACTATAAAAAAAAATTGATAAACTTGATTTTATAGGTCAAAAAGCCATACACAAAATAAAGAAAAATAGGGGAAGATTTTTGCAGCATATATGACATAGGGTCAATAGCCTCACTATATAGAGGGCATCTTAGGTATGTATAGTAACTCACACTCACCTGGCGATTACACATATATACTGTTGAAAGTGCTTTGCATTGTTAACTTATTTACGCTTTGCCACAGTCCTCAAGGGTAGGCAGGATTCTTCATTTTACAGATGAGAAAACTGAGGCATAGAAAGGCTAAGTCACTTAGCTGGGCCATAGAGCTGTAAGAAGTAGGTGGGGTTTGGATCCAGGCTGTGTGGCTCCTTGCTGATAACCACTGTGCCATGTTGCCAGTGAGTTAGTGGAATTTCTGTATTTAACACAAAAACATTAAGGAAAAAATGAACAGCATAGACAAAAACTTAAGGAAGCAAATCTCTAGAAAGCATACCCGACCATAAGACACATATGAATATATTTAGACTCATAAGCAAAGAAACAGCATTATTAAACACTGAGATGGCATTTTATACCTATGAAATTAGCAAAGGTAAGTGCCTGAAGTTGGCCACGATACAGAGAAAAGGACACTTTTATACACTCCTGGTGGGAAAAGCAATCCGGCACCACCTTCATAAGGGCACTTGTTTATCTAGTGGCCATGTTTATCTAGTCTTAAAATATGCATGCCCTTTGACCCTAACTCTCACTTCTAGGAAAAATGTCAAATGAGTGCAAAGGGATCTTTGTAATTCATTGCAATATTACATATGACAGAAAAATGAAAATAATCTCCTTTTATAAAACTGAGCTAATAAAGTCTATTAAGCTAATAAAAACAATAATATGCCACCCAGGCTAGAGTGCAGTGGCCCATCATAGCTCACTACAACTTCAAACTGCTGGGTAGAATATATTCTTGATAGGAAAATATGGAAAAAGAAATATACTGCCAAATTTTAAAATGTATAAAAAAGGAAGTAAGTATGATGGCTCTTTTGTAACATAAATTAAAATGCCTAGAAAGATTAGGTAGATAGATAGAAAGAGATAGAGATAGAAAAAAATAATCATTAGTGGTGACTTTTGGGTAATTGAATTATGAGTAGTTTTTTCCCTTGGGCTTTTCGGTGTTTTCCAAATTTTCTGTATTGCGCATGTTCTGTAAATGGAGGGGACAACACTCATTCTTAAGAAAAGGGGGAAAAAAAATCAGGAAGCATTTTTCTAGCCAAGGAATAGACAAAACAATGTCAGATTGCCGGAGTAAAAGAGAGCAGAGCAGAACAAAAGTGGAAATAATGAGAGGAGAAGCCATTTTTCAGGGAAAAGTGACCAAAGAGAGCAGACTCCTCTGATGGGACACTAAGGCTTCTAGCAATGCAGAAGGACAATCTTCACTCAAGAACTTGGCGTCCCCTCACTCTGGCTAGCAGGGCACAAGAACAGGGCAGCGGAAACAACAATCAGAGAGGTGAGATTTGAGCAAGAAGGAAGGGAAGGCGAGTCCCACGATCATGTTTGGATGGGAACCTGATTCACCAGCACCTTGGCCAGGAGAACAGGAAGCTGGTATCGTTCCCCTGCTGCAAATCATTGATAACGTATACATACGTTATGTGGGAATTAAGTAATATATGCTCCTTGAATCTCAAGCGGTCTTTTGTGTTGTCAGAGGTTACAGCTAGAGGTTCTGCCTCCTGTCTGGATGAGCCCCGTCTGACTTCACATTAACATTCTGGTGGCTGGATTGGATGATCTTCACAAAACACTGTTGTAACAAATGGATGATATTAACTGGGAGGGAATGAGAGAGAAGCTTCTGATGCAGTGCCAGCACTATAAATGTTGTTGGATTTATATTATAAGCCCTGCAGACAGGTTGTAGTTACTGGAACTGGAGGTTGGAGATGGGAAGCAAGAGAGGAAAAGATGAAATGAAGTCTTTTCAGCAGCAACAAAACAACACCGTCACTTTCAATTTCTATCACCAGTTATCTTAGAAGAGTGGAATGTTCAGTCACAAATTTCAACACTAAAGGTGAATAATTTTGGTGTCAGGAAGGAGCTTTGAAATTATTCAAGGAAGCAGAGGGAGGAAATGCATCACGAAAGAGTACTTCCATCTGAAAAATGAGGATAGGAATGACATAGGGAGCCTGGGGGATGATTAGGTTATGGGTAGTGATGGAGTCGCTTTCCATATTCATAGAAGCAGAGAAGAGGAAATAATCTCAGCTAAGCAAAGCAAGAACTTTTTGACTTGCAGGAGGGTTTGACACTCAGGTGGTTTTCTGAAGATGGTCATGGAGCCTTCTCTCCCCTGGAGATATTTAAGAGCAGGAGGTTGCCACCCCCCTGTCTGGAGTGGCTAAGGGCCAACCTCCCTAGTGGTAAAGGTATGTACTCTGTATGACATGAGATGAGGTTTCTACCCCTGTGTTTCTAGGAACAATGGAGAGAGATGTATTTGTATGTGCTTAGCTATTACCTTTTTGTGTTGATGTTACAAGTATTCATCATATATCCCTCCAGCCTACAATGCGTTTTTCCTCTGTATTTTTATGAAGATATCTTACTACTACCTTATAAAGAGGAGATAGATAGATAAGTTATACCCAGCTACTGCTTTATCAGAATAATAAGAACTATTAGTACCTGCATGCATGCAGCCTCAACAGACCAGGCACATTTTCACCTGTCCCAATCCTATCTGCAAAGCCATTCCTGCTCAAGACTATTTGCTAGGGAGTCAAGAGAAAGAATAATGTGGAGAGGGAAAACCATTTCTTACTTTTTTACAAAAATGGGAATGTGTATGTGTGTATAAATATTCAGACTGCATGAGAAAGTACTTTTATAAGGTTGGGGGCTGAAGATAAATTACAGAAACTCAAAATGAAGTTCACCAAAGAGGTCAGGAAAGAGGCCGCGTAGATCTAAAAAACTAAATCAATTTTATTTCCTGCCATAAAATTACTTGCTCTCTCAAAACAATTTGTTCTCACCATGATAATTAGCTGTGATTTTAGCAGCACTGGTTAGTTGTTTTTATTTCTAGGATGCACGTGGTCCTGTTTGTTAAACTGACTTTCTTTGCCAAATACAAAATGTGGCCAACAGAGATATTGTCACGGGCTCCTTCATCAGATGCCTCTTGATTGGTCTTCCTTTAGGAGGACCAACATCTCTGATGTATACAACAGGCCTTAGAATTTATCAAGAAATTATAGTATCTATCTACTCTTATAAAGCATTTAGAAAAAGATGGCAACTCAGAAGAAAAACAAGCAAACAACGGGTGAACATATAGAGGACAGTAGTCAATAAAATATACAGAAGATGCTCACCATCCATGAATAATCCATGAATAATAACAAAAGAGTGAGGCTAAAAACTGATGATATTCAACACTGATCCATGTTTGGGGAAATAGGTACCTTTGTGGAAGGACACATATAAGCTAGTGTAATTTCTCAGAAGAGAAGTTTGATAGCTTTATCTGATCTTTAAATGTACATACCCTATACCCCAGACTTCTGGATATTTTTCTTCCAAATGTCTATGTCCACAGATATTAATTAAAGCAATATCTGAAACAGCAAAAGACAAATCTAGAAACAGCTGAAGTAGCCTCAAAAAGAGGAACTACTGGGTGGCACCTGTAGCTCAGTGGGTAGGGTGCCAGCCCCATATACCAAGGGTGGCAGGTTCAAATTCGACCCTGGCCAAACTGCAACAAAAAAATAGCCAGGTGTTGTGGTGGGTGCCTATAGTCCCAGCTACTCAGGAGGCTGAGGCAAGAGAATCACTTGAGCTCAGGAATTCAAAGTTGCTGTGAGCTGTGATGCCACAGCACTCTACTGAGGGCAACAAAGTGAAACTCTGTCTCTACAAACAAAAAAAAAAAAAGAGGAACTACTTATAGCAACTATGGTAACTTTGTATCATGAAATACTATACAGTTCCTTAAAAAAGAAAACTGTCCATAAATGTATTTTAATTAAATTGTTTATAATACCCATATATGAATTTATTTTAAAAGTAAATGATATTTAGAAGCCTTTAAACAAAATTCCATAATTGCCCATTTCACCCTTCCCTAGTCCTCCAATTCCTTCCCCAGAATAATCAAATTTCACTACCAAAACCATACTATCTTTTGGCATTCACACATCACCTCATTCTAAACCAGAACTGCTAAACCAGTTCTACTTATTTAAATGATTTTTTGGGAGGAGCAAATACAAAATATGGAAGTACAGGGTGGCCATAAAGTTCGTGTGCAATTCAAAATAGTTGTCTATTTGCACACGAACTTTGTGACCACCCTGTATAATGTAAGCCACATATATAATTTTAAATTTTCTAATAGCCACATTTTTAAAAATCAAAAGAAACAGGTAACATGAACTTTAATAATATCTTTTATTTATTCTCATATATTCAAAATACATCATTGCAACATGTAATCAATATAAAAATGCTTAATGAGGTGCGATACATGTTTTAAAACTAAGTCTTCAAAATTCAGTGAGTAGTTCACACTGGCTAATTGAGTGTATCTCAATTTGGACAGGCCACATTTCTAGTGCTTATTAGCTAGTGACTATCATATTGGATAGTATGGTTCTAAAAAAAGAATACTGCTATCTTTTGATTCATTATTGGCTTCCTATTATGAGTAAATGAGGGTCTAGCTCTCCTAAGACCTGAGTGTCTCATGACTTTGTAATACATTATACTTTTTTAAATTAATGCTTTTATCTTTTTTTTTTTTTT
>CAUYQV010046087.1:0-19856 GCA_963574575.1 Galagoides demidoff
TAAGGAATATAATTGTAACATATTCTACCAGCAGACAAAAGAGAAAAACAGCATCTAGAGCCATAAAAATCCCTAAATTGGTATTTAGAGATGGTTTCAGTTCTCTATAGCCATAGTAGGTAGGCAGATAGATAGATAGATAGATCCCCTGGAACCATCAAAATTTGTTAATTTACACAGTACTCTTTTCTGAAAAAATAAATAAAATAAATATGAGTTTGAGTTCCAGATCTTCTTGCTTGAACTGATAATGAGGAGGAAAGAAAAGCATTAAACTTGATGTTCTGCCAAAAGACATGAAAGCATTGGAAATTATTTGCATCTTAAGAAAACACCTTTCAAATCTATAATTGTATGTGCGGTTCATAGTTAACTCTACGAAATTCTAGGCTAAATCTTAGTTTTTAATATGGAAAACATTATAGCCTATTTTCTTGTATTTTTAATTTAGAAAAAAATGGTTCAACAAATTTTTTCATTTGCTTTCTTCCTCATTTCATCCCTTTTCAAAAGTTGCCAGATCACTTTTTTCCTCATTTCATCCCTTTTCATGAGTTGCCAAATCAAGTGTGACTTTTACTGTCTAGTCACTCTCTACCAAAGCATTTCCTGTAACTTACTTGATTTCTACATGAAAGTAATTTTTCAACAGTTTTTTTCTTTTCTTTTTTTGTTTATTAAATCATTGCTGTGTACATTAATGCAGTCATGGGGTACAATGTGTTGGTTTTATATACAATTTGAAATATTTTCATCAAACTAGTTAACATAGCCTTCATGGCATTTTCTTAGTTATTGTGTTAAGACATTTATATTCTACATTCAGTAAGTTTCACATGTACCCTTGTAAGATGGTACCACATAGGTGTGGTCCCACAAATTACCCTCCCTCCACCTGTTCTCCACCCTCCCCCCCTCCCTCTCCCCTTTCCCCATATTCTTGGGCTATAATTGGGTTATAGTATAGTAGGGCTGAGTACATTGGATACTTTTTCTTACATTCTTGAGATACTTTGCTAAGAAGAATATTTTCCAGCTCCATCCATGTAAACATAAAAGAGGTAAAGTCTCTATCTTTCTTTAAGGCTGCATAATATTACATGGTGTACATATATCATAATTTATTGATCCATTTGTGGGTCTATGGGCACTTGGACTTCTTCCATGACTTAGCAATTATGAATTGGGCTGGAATAAACATTCTGGTACAAATATCTTTGTTATAGTGTGATTTTTGGTCTTCTGGATATATACCTAGTTTTGACTATAAATAACATTCAGTTATTGAAAACCTCACCTATGGGTGAGAAGATATTTATAAAATGTAACCATGTGGATTGAACTGTTTTTCAAATATGGATCAAATTTTACCTTTTCAACCATAAGAGTAAATACAGTATATATGTTCAGAAAGCAACCTTACTTAAGGAAAACTATATCTGAATTAGGAAATATTGGGGGGCAACCTGGTGAGCTGTTTCTGAGCTAAAAATGCAAATGCTATAGTACAGAGTAAGAATGTATGATTTTATTAATACATATTATTAATTTAACAGATTTATTTACCAAATAAATTGTCAAGAGTATATGGAACTCTCAGGGAAGCCAAAGGAAAGCTTAGTTCTAAAAAGTCAGGAATTTAGAAATGATCTATAGGATAAGGTATAACTTGGCATAAAGACCCATAAGGAGAAATGCAAGGGTTATAAAACATCAATAAGACATCTAGAGTGAGCTCCATAATAAAGTTATTGAAAACAAAATTTAATTTTACAAAACAATCCAGAGGATAAAATTAACAATAAGTTTTTATGTCAGTAATTTTTCTTTGAGCCTGGAACATAATAAGCACCGAGTGAAAATTTGTTTACTACAAAAATGAATAAAATAACCTTTTTGTTTATACACATTTCCTCATTTGAGTCTTGCTCAAAAATAATGTCCGGGTATACTATGGAGAAAATTTTCATTTAATGGATTTATTAGTTAATTTATCCTTTAACTTAGTTAATGCAGCTTAGTTAATTAATGCATGCTAGAAATTGTATTAAGTTCAAGGAATAAAACAAGTATGATCCCTGTCCTTGAAGATTTACTAGTTTATTTAGATTAGATAATTACAAACAAAGTTTCAAGATATGTATACAGAATGATATGAATGCATTAAAAAAGGGCCATGTGCAGTGGCTCACGCCTTAATCTTAGCACTCTGGGAAGCCAAGGAGGTTGGATTGCCTGAGCTCACAGGTTGGAGGCCAGCCTGAATGAGAGCAAGACATCGTCTCTAAAAATAGCTGGGCGTTGTGGTGGGTGCCTGTAGTTCCAGGAGGCTGAGGCAAGAAAATCACTTGAGCCCAAGAGTTTGAGGTTGCTGTGAACTATGATGCCATAGCACTCTACCGAGGGTGACAAAGTGAGACTCTGTCTCTAAATAAATAAATAAATAAATAGGAGACCTTATTGACTCTTCTTTTGGCATTCTACTGGAGGATTAAAAACAAACTCCACTTCATTATTATCAGGTAACCCTATAGTAAAGAATTAATGATAACGTTAAATGAACTGTAAATATGTAAGCTGAGGATATTATAAGACCCACTTGAATGGTGGAGTTTTCACTAACTTCCAAAAAGTGCCCTTGAGTTACATTCTCTGGCTTTAGAAACTGGATTCTTTCTCTTTCTTTCTTTCTTTCTTTCTCTCTCTCTCTCTTTCCTTCCTTCCTTCCTTCCTTTCTTTCTCTCTTTCTCTCTTTTTTCTTGAGACAGAGTCTCACTCTGTCATTAGTGGCATCATAGCTCATAGCAATCTCAAAAACCTGGGCTCAAGTGATCCTCTTGCCTTGGTCTCCCAAGTAGCTGGGAGTACAGGTGCCTGACACAATGCCTGGCTATATTTTACCTTTAGAGACAACATCTTGCTCTTGCTCAGACTGGCCTTGCACTCCTGATTTTGAGCAATCCACCACCACCTCCACCCAGAGTTCTAGGATTACAGGCGTGAACCACATCCAGGCCTTTGGATCTGGATTGTTTCTTGATCTTTGTCATACACAAAAGAAGTTCAGTTTTAAATCCACTCTAAATTCAGGAATATATGATGTGAAGTCAAAAGAAGAAAAAAGCAGGATATAAAAGCAGGTCATTTTTAAATTAGGTTCAATAAATAGGTAAGGAATTAGAATTGCTGGAGTGGAGGGAGAAGAGCAGAGCAGATAACAGAGGCTGCATAGGACATAGGACAGGGGCTGTTCCCTTAAGTATCTGAAACAGAGACATCTCATGAGGCAGGAGTGGAGCCCAATTGTAGTGATCAGGCAAAAATGTAGGAAGCTGGAACACCCCTTCATACAAGATACGCCAGTGCTATGCATGTTCAAGACAGCATGGCTGCCAATCTGAGTTTGTGATGCCAGTGGGATTGCTGATGTGAAATAACATCTAGAAGAGAAAACAGACATTACAGAAATCTTTTTAATGTCCTCAAAATCATAAAGCCTGGAAAATAGGTATCAACATTATAACATATTAGACCCTTTTTTAAGAAATTAAGAAAAAAGTCACTTTAAAAAATAGAGATTGAGGGTGGCACCTGTGGCTCAAAGGAGTGGGGCGCCAGCCTCACATGCCAGAGATGGCAGGTTCAAACCCAGCCCCCAACCAAAAACTGCAAAAAAAAAAAAAAAAAAAAAATAGAGATGGAATGTGAGAAAAGATAATATAGTTCTTGGAGCAAAGAGGAAGTTTTTATACTGAATTTCAACTTACAAAAGAACACAGGAAAGAAAAGGAAGGCTTTTGTGGAAGTGAAGCCAATCCCGTCTACTAACGATTACAGAGAAACCGTTTTCCTTAGGCACATTCGGGCAATGTGCTGTGCATTTTCAGGCATACAACGTCATCTCATCTTGCCATGCCACTTTGTGAGATCATTAATAATTTCTGCATCTTGCAGAAAAGAATGCTGAGGCCTGAATAAATTGATTTACCCAGCATCATATTTCTGGAGAAGAACAAGAATTGAAACAGTGACATTTTGACTACATACCTATTTTCTTGTTTATTTAAACATGTCTTATGTCAGGGTTAGAACACTTTTTCTAAAAGGATCCCAGAAACCCATAAGGTAAAGAAAAGAAAACTATGTGTGAATTTTTATCATGAGGAAAACAACCCCAGAGACCAGAAATTTTCATTTAAGCTGAAGAAGTTTGGAAGGAAAAATCTAACTCCCAGCAAAACTAAAATCTGTAGTAAAAGTGCCACTACAAATAGGCAAAGATAAATTGGTGGACATCAGTGATATGTGAGTCTTTTCTTTATTGTCAATGCTACAGGTATAAAGATATTGCCATTTATTTATGGTAACAGAATCTTTTCTCTTAATTGCTGTAAAAAAAAAAAAAAAAAAAAAAAGAGTAATAGGGCAGGTTACAAACAACCAAGCTCATTCTTCTCATTGAATTCCAAAAGTAGTATGTGAACTCTATGTTCCTCCTTGTAAAATTGCTTCATATTTTTTCAGTACAGAGATGGGTGCTTTCATAAATGGATATTTTGTTGGGGGAAGAATGAAATGGGATGTTCTTCCCTTTTTTCAAAGCAGCTGTTTGCAAAATACAGAAAAAATACATCCAGTTACTTGAAGAAAACCTTAGCCTTTTATATACACAGTAAAAATGAGTACAAAATGTACATAACATAGACTTCCCTCACGTGTCTAGACATGATAAAATAAAAATTGAACTGTACTTATTTATGATGATCCACACCATTTATTTTATTTTATATCAAAAGTAAAAGAGTGTGGCGTGAGCATGGGGAAGCAAATGAAAACAAAGAAGTATGCAACTATGAAGCAAATGCTTAGTCTCAGAGATCAGAGACTTAAAGAAAAGGATAGGTTGAAACCTAAAAAGAAAGAAAAGAAAGGTTCCAGGACACTAATGGAAAGAGAAGTACCCCAACACACTTCCTACTTTTTCTTCCAACATGATACACAACTGGGCCCACCTTACCAAATCTTGGTTGATATCAACTTTATCAACGTTTCCATTAAAGTCAAACTGGACAGCTCAGCGCCTGTGGCTCAAGTGGCTAAGGCGCCAGCCACGTACACCGAAGGTGGCGGGTTCAAATCCAGCTGGGCCCGCCAAACAATGACGGCTGCAACCAAAAAATAGCCGGGCGTTGTGGCGGGCGTGTGTGGTCCCAGCTACTTGGGAGGCTGAGGCAAGAGACTCACTTGAGCCCAGGAGTTGGAGGTTGCTGTGAGTTGTCATGCCATGGTACTCTACCCAGGGTGACAGCTTGAGGCTCTGTCTCAAAAAAAAAAAAAAGTCAAACTGGACTTAGGGCAGTCAATGATGGACAGTCTGTATGCCAAGTGCATTCCTTGTATAACTGACTATGTAATGGATGAAACTGAGAAATTGTGGCAGAAGTATCTAGTGGCCCTCAGGATTGCCAAGGATCCAAGATATGAACGATTTCCATGCACACTCAAAGGAACCTAAGCAGATGACTGCTTAGTACACAGAGTAACTCAGCACAAATGTTACATTTTGGGCACAGTTGACTAAGACCTTAGAAGAAGAATCTGGAAAATCCCTGGAGTTCCTATCACATACACTTCTAACCACAGATACAATATTGAATAGATGCCAGATGATTACGGAACCCCTCAGTTCTAATTCTTATAAGACAGTGTTCCTAGGCCTTTCTTCAACCAACTTTCTTTGTTAATAGTTTGTTAAACGTATAATGCCATGAATTATTACTCTGTTCACGTGCTTGCTCTATTATGAGTTGGAAGATATCGGTAAATACACTCACGTTTGGATGCTATTTTGAAAATATTTTATCTCATTGATGGTCAGAGATGCAAAATCTTAGGAAGGGTGCTTTATCTTTTCTTGAGTTCTGTTGCACAATGTGGCAATTATAGTTAATATTAGAGTAATACACATCTCAAAATTGCTAAGAGCAAATTTCAAATGTTCTTACCACAAAAATGTTAAGTATTTGAGGTGATAGATAAGTTGACTAGTTTGATTTAATTATTCTACATTGTATTCATAGATAATTCATATATTCACTTTGTAGTCAAGAAATTTATATAATTATAAATTGTTAGTTTTCAATAAAAATATAATTGTTGCATCTTTTTGTCTTGAACTCATGAGCTCAAGCTATTCACCCACCTCAGCTTCCCAAAGTGCTAGGATTACAGGTGTGAGCCACCATGCCCAGCCTCCATTGCATCTTTTTGTAAAAAAAAAAATAAAAATAAAAGTAAATGAGTAACTTTTCAAAATACTATGTGGCTCCTTTACTACTATAATTTATTTATCTATTAAATTATTTAGTTATTAAGTATTTACTGAATATCTTGTAGATGCTAGTCTTTGGGATATATGGTATGAATTTATATATGAAGAAGAATGTGTAAACAAGAAATTCAACAACATTAATATAATAGGGTGTGACAGGTTTTGATGGCAATGCATGTAGATGCTTTGAGAGCATGAATAAATAGCTCAAAGTCTATGTAAAGGGGTTAAGAATGTGTTAGGCTAAATCTGGAACCACATCAATAGCAGTTATGCAGATAAAAAGAACGTATTTCAGTCACTGATATAATTAGTGCAAAGACTGGCAGACATATATAAATATGACACATTTGGGAACATGAAAGTTATCTGAATAAAATACATTCTGTATTTTATGACAACTTTAATGAACATAGAAGTATTTAGATTTGGAAGTTGAGAAAAGAGGGCAAGGAAGAAATCTTGACTTCATATGGAAGATAATGAGGACTTAAGGAAAGATTGGAGTCAAAAAACTGGTTATATTTGAAACATAGAAAGATAACTCAGAGAACAAAGAACAAAATGAAAAGCAGGATGTGAATCCCAAGGTGTCATAAAATCTCCGGGCATCAAAAATTGACTTTCATTTTAATAGTCAAATATTTATAATTTGAATCTGTGGTCCTGTGGAGAGTTCAGTCCCTATGCCTAAGTGTCTGTAATTGTCCAGTTAGGTTATCTCTCAAACCACATCTTCTACCTTCTCTAGGATCATCTTTGTTCTCTTATACATGTTTTTTCCCAAATATTGCTGCTAACAATCCTTCACAATAAAGTTATCAGTAAGAAGACAAGATAAAACAGAAAATTTGATGGGTTTTCAAAACAAATGATTCCCTAAAAGTGATTTCTACAGTTCCTAGAATGGTGAAGTAACTATGGATAGCTTTTAAATCATGAATTTTCACAATCTATAGTACTTAATTAATTTAAGAAAGAAATAATAAGGGTTTGAATTAATACAAGGGTAGTGCACATTAAGAAGAGAACATACCTAGTAGATATTAGCATAAAGAAGTAAATAGATTTGGTTAATGGATGCAGGTACAAATGGAGTGGCCTGGATAACTTCCAGATTTTCTACCAAGCAACTAGGCTGGAAGGGAAGAAGATATGAGAGATCTTCCACATGGTTGCAAATATTGGCACATGATTTTTACTATGTGTTTTAGAGTCCCAAAAAACTAAGATCATTCTGGGAAAGCCAATATCCAGGGCTCTGATATTATAGACAGACTACAAAAAAAGTGCAAATCTTTAGAGTATGGATAAGAAGAGAGAATAATCATTCTTTTAGTTCATGACCTGTCAATCAATTCCATTTACAAATACACAGGGAAACAAGTACCCAAACGGCAACTACCGAGTATCCGTTGTTAAAAAGTAAAAGTGGATAGGTCAAGAAGACATTTTTATTGAAGAAAAACAACCTATTATTATGATTCTGTGAGTGCTTTTATGATCCAGAGATATGGCATCCATCACTTCAACCACAAATCAAGAACCTATAGATACTAGAAAAAAAATTATTAGAGAGCCAGTATAAGCAACTGTTCAGGAAATGTGCTAAAATGGACTGCAGTGTGAATGTGAATGGAGTGTTTCTAGGGATTAATTCTAATTTAGATTTGAATTCAACTCTAATTCTTTGTCTACTCCATAAAAAAAAATTTATGGGCTCGGCGCCTGTGGCTCAATTGGCTAAGGCACCAGCCACGTACACCTAAGGTGGCGGGTTTAAATTCCCAGCCTGGCCCGCCAAACAACAATGATGGCTGCAACTAAAAAATGGCTGGGCGTTGTGGCGGGCACCTGTGGTCCCAGCTACTTGGGAGGCAGAGGCAGGAGACTCGCTTGAGCCCAGGATTTAGAGGTTGCTATTAGCTGTTATGCCATGGCACTCTACCCAGGGGGATAGCTTGAGGCTCTTTATCCAAAAAAAAAAAAAAAAGAAAAAGAAAAGAAAAAGAAAGAAAGAAAGAAAAAATTAAACGCTGTATTATTTTTCAAGCCTTTTCTAGCTTTCCATTACAGGAGAGTTAAGCCTTAATCTGCCTGGTATGTAAATTTGCTTTATACTGAGCTCCATGTATCTCTTGCTACATAAACTCTGATCCCAAATGAAAATTAAGATTACATTATTAAGGTTTAATCACATAGCTTAGTTTAAGTCAGAGGTTTTTTTTTTTTTGCAGTTTTTGGCTGGGGCTGGGCTTGAACCTGCCACCTCTGGCATATGGGGCCAGGGCCCCACTCCTTTGAGCCCTAAGTCAGAAGCTTTTCAACTCTCTGGTACATAACTCTCAGTAAGAAATGCATTTCATCTTGTGACAGAATTTGCTATACAAGTACAACCTTATGTGTATATATAAAACCCTGAGATTTGCTAGCTCAGACATTATCTAGAACTAAGTATACTCCATTGTACTTTATGTACTTTTTAAAAACACTTTATGTTAAATGGCTACCTAAACAAATTCTTGCCTGCCTTCAAATCTCAATTCCCTGGTCTGAGCACAACTGGGCTTAATAAAGGACTGCAATCATACTGGAACACTACCATCTCATTCTCTATTTTTGAATGCAACTTGAAAGTTCAGCTAACTCAAACCTTAGTCAGCAGAGTTTTTACACTAAGCCTCAGTGTAGCTCACGGTTGACTTACAAAGTCAACCTTGCAAGAGAATAAGTTATTTTTTCCTATTTAATTTTTATCTTCCTAAAATGGTAATCAGTGTATCTATTAGCCTTATTAAAACCAGTGGTATTTCATTAATATCTACTCTTTCGTGAATATTCTTTTTCTGAACAGGACCAGGTGCCCTTTAGTGTAGGAGATTAGGAAACTAAAACCCAGAGAGGAGAGATGACTAGTTCTCAGTTGCTTAGCTAAACTGAAAACCAGGGTCTGGCTCCTGCTCCATGTTCTGCAGGGGAAGATGACTAAAGAGTGACAAATGGGGGCTTTTCAGTCTTCCAAAGACAGTCACTGGCTCATCTGCCCCCAGGAAAAGGATTACAAATTGAGAAAGCTTCCTGTACCATCTCTAAACGTAGATGACTTTCTGAGAGCTCTCAAAAGGGAAGACTCGAAGCAGTCAGGGAGGCTGGGAAAACTTTTTTGAACAAGGGGTCCTTGAATTGTGATTGAAAGGATGAACACAGAGAAAAAAGTGCATTCAAAGCAGAGGAAACACTGTGTGCAAAGGCCTGTGGCAGAAGAGGGCAAGGGAAAAGCCAAGAATATCATAGGGCACTTGAAGGGTGACAGGGCCAGTCTTCTGCCAGGCAGTGTTTTGTTTTCCTTTTCCTAAGAAAGTAAGCCTCTTGAAGCTTCCAATACCAAGTCGTAAGCTACCAGGTTTAACAAAACAGAGGATATCCCCAGAGCCAGGATGAGGCCAGTAAAGAGGAAGTGCTAGCAGCTCTCAGAGGGGTGCCCTCACAGGAACCGCCAGGGAGAAGAAGTAATTTGGCTTAGCAGGTGCCCTAGAAAGCACTGCCCCAAGGTCCCTCCACCCAGTGCCCTGCCTGAAAGACCAACTTAATCTCCTCATGGCTCTTTCCAGCAGGGTTTGTGACTGGCTGGAGAAAGTGCCCCCACCCCACCTTTCCAAAGACATATACTTTCACCTTCCTCATATGTGCAGACAAAAAAAGTGAAGGAAGTCTGAAAACAACACAGAGAGCAAGTAAATGCAAGAGTGGAGGAGTGAGGTCATGCCATATGGCACTCTCCCGCCATAGGCAACGGAAGCTGTCCTGACTGCTAACAAATGCACAAACAGAAAACAAATAAAAAAGACATCTACTTCTCAACATCATTGCTAGCAGCTAAAGAATTAGTTTCAGACTGGGAATGAACTTATTTTGCTGAGGGAATCTCAGCGAGGTAATTAAATTCATAGCTACAAGTATGTGGCTACAAAATTTAAACCTCACTAGCACCAGCACTAAAGATCTCTAACTTAAGCCACATTACTGTGTGACAACCTTTTCCATATTTTTATTCTCTTTATTAGCATGTGTTAGGATAAAAAATTATAATGCCACTCAAAGAAGATACGTGACTCACACTCTAGCATTTTCCTTGTCTGGTGCATCTGCCTAGTGCTGACTGAACTATAAACCCAGATGCAGTTGTTAAATCCAGCATATATTTTAAAATTGCATGGCAACAAGCATTCTGCTATTGTGAAAGGGAGTCTAGAAGATGATTAGGTGCCTCAGTTGGGTCTTCTGCTGTTTCCACCCCAAATGAAGCCCCAAATCATCTTCTAGTCTCCCTTTCACAGGTCTAACACTTACCAGATGAAGGAAAAGATACTAATTCTAACATGGGATAAAATGAATTTCTGAGCCACAAATGCCCCATACACAGTGTCTTGAGGCCTATTTCCAGATCTTTTTAGGCAGTGTCATAGGAGCTTGGTTCTCCCAACTCTTCTAGCATCCTTTCCTTTCCTCAAGAATTGAGGCTCTTACTCTGGGACATCCAAATCCTGTCTAGGCTGGAGAATTCTTGGTGAGGGATCAGAACAGGTTAAACGTTATTTAGTGATACCCAGAGTCCACGCAGGGGCACACAGAAGTGGGGGGTAGAGAAAGACAGTCCAGAAAACCCGCTATACAGAAAGTGAAATACAGATCCTTGTAGTAATATAAACACCAAGAAACGTGTGCTTGTATGTAATACTTACATTGTGACAATGAGCTTATACCAGGTATTAAGGAATACCTGGTTTCCCAATTCATAGCACATTTTTATAATAAATTACATAGTTAGAAGATTATAGAGAACTAAGAAAACAGAGAAATGTGAAAATATAAAAGTATCAGTGCAGGAGTCAGAAAAACTGGAATCTGGTCCCAGAGTATTACAGATGAGTTCAGTGATTCTGGAAGTCATTTTCTTTCTTTATTTCTTTTTTATTTTTTCTTTTTAGAGACAGAGTCTCATTCTATCATCCTCGGTAGAGTGCCATGGCATCAAAGCTCACAGAAACCTCCAACTCCTGGGCTTAGGTGAGTCTCTTGCCTCAGCCTCCCAAATAGCTGGGACTACAGGTGTGAAATTAATTTTCTTTTCTGAGTTTTATCTGGAATGACACCAAGATCCCTTTCAATTGTAAAATCATGATGGAAAATCATGTGTCAGATTAACTTTACCTCAGTTTAGTTTTTATTTTGACTATGGTCATCTGTGCAAAGTTTAATAATTAAATAGAAAAGAATTACTTGAGAAGCTCATGTATTAGTGGCTCTTCTAAGTCTGAATCATTTGTAATTCAATTTAGAGGTATAGTTTGTAACGTTTGCACAGGAAACAAAAGATGTAAGGGCTAAACTCAGTTCCGTTATATGTAATTATTTCAGCAGCAAATGTAATATGGTATTCCCTGCAGAGTCAACACTCACTGCCTAAAAACACACGTTTTTCATAAGTGTACAAGTCCCAAAGCTGTCTACTCCATATAATTTTAGTAACATGTTCTGGCCAGCATCAATACAAGGATATGACAGATTAATTTTTCTTCTTTAGTGTCCAAGAAAACAGGTCCTTGGGATTGACTATATTCGGAAAAATTACAGTCAGGCTTTGGGAATATCTATCAAGGTCCTTTGAAAAAATAAAAAATGACTCCATAGTATTTATCCTGAAACACTAGTCATAGAAAAATAGAACTGTTTAAATGTTTTAAATTATAATCTCCAGAATTTACATTCCTGTGATCTATGCCTCCAAACAGACCCTTATCCGTTTCTTATTTTAGAGTAGAAATGGTATGGAATCAATTTTTCCATATTCATAATTTTAGGCAGCCAGAAAGGTTGGCAACATTTCAGGTGACCCTTCTGACTCAGAAAAGGTATGTTGGATGTCAGATACTTTAAACAAAAAGGAAAAAAGTGTATGAAACATCTGGTATTTCAAACATGATCTGAGTTGGTTTGGAGACAATTTGGGTCTGGAAGATATTATGCAGCACTATTCAGGGTGAGATCATCTGATTCATGCTGTTTTCATAACCAAATTTCCCTCCGGAGCAAAGAATCATATGTGGTTACTAAACAAGAAGTGTTACTAAGACTTCTTTAATCATCTTGGAATGAAGCTGACCCAGGGTAGATTATATGAAATACACAACACATTCATAAACATTCTGTCTCTCTCTGCATGGACCTTAATTCACCTATCACATATACAGGCACATAGATATCGATATTACACTCTCAAAAAAGTGTTTCAGACCTTGTTTATCCAGATGAATACTCTGCACAGAGGAATACATTTCTAAATAATTCCTCTCAGTACATGGCTCTCTTAGAAATCAAGTGGAAGCGTAAAGTCCCTCACCACAATCAATATATTTTGAATAACCGCTGATATAAGATTTTAAATTGTAATGTTTAGTTCATTGCCTGTATCCCAATCTTTACCAAGATTTGCACTACCAAAAAAGGGGCAGACTACACAGAAAACCAAACTTACATATAAAAATGGAGGCAGTCTTTAAATTTAGGATAGTTTGTCAACTTTCTCAGATAAGAATACAAAGAATTAGTACATTTAAGAGCTATGATTAATCATTCCTAATAAAACTGCCACATTTTTTTCTTTGATTATAGGAATAAAAACTTCTCATCTCTCACTTAATTCTGACAACCAAGCTGAAGCCCAGAGTGCTCCTTATCCTGGCTAGCCATGCTTATTATGCTCCAAGTCCCATTGGTCTCCTCTCTAAAACCCATACCCTCTGCTCATCTCCACTTCAATGTTCTAGTTCAAACTCTTATCTGTTCACCCTGAGACCACTTTCCCAACTGACCACCTTGTATTACATCGTATTGCTGTTCCCAAAATTTTAATAAACCTAAAGATGATCATAACACTCCACTTGCTAGATGCTTTTAATGAGTTCAGTGAATGTCATCCTTCTTAGCAAGCCAAGGCACCACTGTAGCTTCTCTCACTTACTTTTCCTCACACTCCTCTCCTTTCAGGCACTCTCTGCTTCCTGGCAAGTTTTTTCCTTTGCCTGGATCTCCATTCCCCCTTTCCTCTACGTGCCCAAATCCTCTCTAATGGGTCTAAAGGCCTATTTCTAAGGTCAGTTATTCTGAGATACCATTCTTCAACTATATGCAACAAAGTTCCTCTGAATTCCTATAGGTCTTAGCGTAAATTCTATTATTAGTCCTTCCTTCCTATATCATGATTATTTGTACATCAATTTACCACATAAGATTGTGAGCTTTTTGTTCATATTTGAACTTCTGATGCCTGACACAGTACCTGAGATTTATAGTAGAGCTAATTATAACATAGCATCTTACCCCAAGGAATTCTCATTGCTTTTCACAAAAGACAACTTTGGAACAGGCAGTGACAATAATGGCAGTAGCTGATTTTTATTACACACTTTTATTGCCAGGACTGGTTCTAAGTATTCTGTACATGGATCATCTCATTTAATCCTCTTACCAAACCTAAGAGAGTCTGAGATTCTGTTATTACATGCATTTTCATCCAAATGAAGAAACTGGAGCTGAGAGCTATGCCTGTTCTTAACCATTAGTGCCTAAATGTAGGTCACAGCATGGAAAACCCTGGGTTAAATATTTAGTAAATAAGTTAAAAAATATAAGTTATAGAACCAAAGAATTATAGTTCAAGAATAGAATAATCAATTAAAGATCTTTTGTTGTCATTGCTACATATCCAAAAGGAAACAAGAATGAAACTCTTTATTGTATATTCTACAATTGGTTTCCATACCCCTTTAGCTTTTCAGTGCAGGAAGTATAAATCCAGAAGCCCCTAAAAGAATCTCTATTATGAAATCTACTGTAAACCAAATGGTCTGAAAGCTTTTTGTTCACGCAGTATAGTAAATCTTTTGGCCTAAATATTTTACAATAAATTCTATTCTGGAGGTAGTGGGTCAATCTTCCTGGTACTGTAATAAATTAAACTGCCTCAAACTGCCCCTCCATTTCTTAAGACAGTACAAGTATTAAGTTAGTGACAAAGAAATTGTCACTAAAGCAATCTGTCTACTTGAGTGTGAGTAGTAATCAGGTTGTAGCTGGTTATCCAAGTCATCTATACCTCACTAAATACAGTAACACAAGTGAAGAGCACAAGAAGATTCTGACACATTTCTAGGAATTAATAATAAATTTTGCATACCTTGACGTGTTTCTACTTGTAAGTAATTTTTTAATGAGTGCTGGAAGGTGATGGCAGAAGTGATAGTAAAGACAAATCAACACTCACTTGTTAAGATCTACCTGCCACCCATAAAACACATAAAAATTTATTTAATCTACAATAACCTACAGGAAAAATGGTATCATCCCTATTTCATACATAAGGAAATTGAGATGTGACAAAATTAAGCAATTTGCCTTAGACTATCCACCTAGCAAGGCTGTGAGTGAGATTTGCATCTTGGCAATTATGACTCTAAATCTTGTGATCTTAACTACAAAGCCACCATTATTTGACTCAAAATGAGACTTTAAAGGTAAACTAAAAAAAAATAAAGAGTAGTATTCCTCGCCTGTAACTTCTCTAGGTCAATTGATTTTAATCTGAAAGATTACTGCTCACTAGCCAGGAGCTCCTCATCTTAGATCAATCTGAGAGTGATTCTGAGAAACCTGAATGTCTGCATACCAGTCAAACACTGAATCCCCTATGGTGATTAATTCTCTCTCTATACACTCTCTCTGTCTCTGTCTCTGTCTCTCTCTCAAGAGGATGCTCAAAAAAAAAAAATGGGGTGTGAGTCAAGGAACATATTCAGGGTATGGATGCAAAATAGGTCTCTTTCAGTATTATAGCAAAAAAAAAAAAATCTTTAAAAGAATGAGAAAGAAATATGAATGAACAAAATTATATCTCAAAGTTGAAAGATCTTTATTCAGAACTTATAGACTTATCACTAGTACTAAAAATTATGTGCTACATTATACAAAAGATTCTACACATTATATGTACATTGTGTACAATAAAATAAAGCAAAACTATAATCTCATTCTTTTCAATTTTTTCAAATCACTATAATATCTAGATTTATAATGGAACATAATAGTTAATTACAAATTACCCCAAAACATAAGGACTGAAAATGTCATTTATCATCTCATAGTTTCTGTGGGTCAGGAATTTGGGAGTAGCTCAAGTTGACTCACAGTGTCTTGCAAGTTTGCAATCAGAGCTCAGTTGGGTGGCAGTCATCTCCAGGTTGGACTAGGGGGAGACCTACTTCTAAGCTCTCTCATGTGGGCCCATCCACATGGGTACCTCACAACCTGGTAGCTGGTTTTCCCCAGGAAAAGCAAACAGAACAGCAGCTGTAGTCTATAACCTTGGAAGTGACACTATCAGTTCTGCCATGCTTCTTTCTTTGGTAGCGGCTGACTGGGTCCAGACTGCACTCGAGGGGAGGGAGGGGGACGAATACACAAACTTGTATATGTGGGTACGTGGCAATCATTGGGGACCATCGTAGAGGCTGCCTACTATATCCTCTTTTCTGTTTTTATTTTAAATCCAAGGACTATGCTATTTGTGATAAGAGAGATATATTACAAAGGAGGACTGGGGACAGAGATGCTTATCTAGTACCTTGCCTTTATTTTTTCTATTTCAAATATTTAAGTTCTCTTTACACAAATGGAAAAACTGAACTTTGCTCCTTTATTATAAGTACTTATTCTGCTCAATTTGTTAGTTGTGCATTCAGCAAGGACCAGGAAACAGTCTTCCAGAAGTCAAGGTAGAGTATGGTTTTTAGCGTTCAAATCTCATTGTCTTTTTCAACATTATATATAAGTATACACACACACATATACACACCTAGTGTACACATATACACACTTGCATTTTGAGACACGATTGCAAACCAGATTAAAATATCATTCAAAATATCAGAATTGATTCTGGGAAGCCAAAGTAGGTGGACTCCTTGAGTTCAGGAGTTCGAGACCAGTCTGAGCAAGAATTAGACCTCATCTCTACTAAAAATAAAATAACTAGTTGGGCATTGTGGTAGGTGCCTGTAGTCCCAGCTACTTGGGAGGCTGAGGCAAGAAGATCTCCTAAGCCCAAGGTTACTGTGAGCTACAATGATGCCACAGCACTCTACCAAGGCCAAAGAGTGAGACTCTGTCTCAAATAAATAAATAAATAACAAAAAACCTACAAAAATCAGAGTTGATTAGCAAGAAATATTCAAAACTACATTTAAGAAAAAATTTTCCCAATTTTTATAATATACCATAGCCTCCATAAGAAACAGAATAAAGGTGGAAATATAGTTATATAAACTCCATTCTTTGACATAAATCCTTCTGGGGATGAAGTTGAATAAAAGAAAATATAGGACTTCTTTATGACATCAGGATGTAAATTACTTGAATCAAATTAGGTAGTATTTATAGTCAGCAGTTCCTATCTTCCCAGTCCCACTTACCTATTTGAAACATAATGTATCCTTATAATATTTTTAGATAAGCAAATGATAAAAAGAAATATAATCTGTCTGCTTAGTTTTTTGTTTTTTTTGTTTTTTTTTTTCAGACAGAGCCTCAAGCTGTCCCTGTGGGTAGAGTGCCGTGGCATCACAGCTCACATCAACCTCCAACTCCTGGACTCAAGCGAGTCTCCTGCCTCAGCCTCCCAAGTAGCTGGGACCACAGGTGCCTGCCACAACGCCTGGCTATTTTTTGGTTGCAGCCATCATTGTTGTTCGGCAGGCCTGGGCTGGATTTGAACCTGCAACTTTAGGTGTATGTAGCTGGTGCCTTAGCCACTTGAGCCACAGGCCCCGAGCCTGCCTGCTTCGTTTATGCTGATTCCTTATAAACATTTTCCAAGCTGACTACTTTCAAATTTTTATACTATTGCATAAAGGAAGTCACTTGAAATGTTCACCAATAGAATGAACCTTCTGTGGACTTACCTCAGAAAAGACCTCCTCCTGAATCTATTACTTTGAGAAAGACAATGTGGGCTATAAAAATGTCACAATTAAAAGGCTATGATGGCAGCTGAAACTGCTTCTTAACTAGGATTGGATAAGCTCTGGCCACGCTGTCATGACATGCTTATACACAGCCCTCAAAGCCTCCTATTTATTAGCTATAAAAGAGAATTTAAAAACCTGATTCCAAAGGCATCTGCAGGAGTTCCTTAAAAGAATCTGGATCATGGTAAACATTCCTAATTTGGTCTTGTGTCACTGGCTCCAAAGAGTGGATACCACAGACAGCTGCACTAAATAAGGCCTTTATTAAGACTCTACCACAGAACTTGAATATTCCCATCATTCCCACCATGCCTAGGGGCTACAGTATTATTTCTTCATGAGTAACCCATTATAACACATGGAAGAGGGCAGGGGGAGGTGGCTGTACAATTAAGAGATTTACGGCCACTAATTCCCTAACTAATTGGAACACACACAAGAGAACAGGATAGTACAGTTGGTTGTGTTTTCACAGACTAGAGAACAAAGGGAAAGGCTCATGGCACTGGCTAAGGCAATCATTAGAGGAGGCTGCCTAGGGGGTGGGGGATGGGAAAGAGAATCTAGGAAAACTTGAAGAGTAAAGCCCAATGGAGAAGTCACAGAAAATGAAAAAAAAGGTCCAAAAGACAATCTTCTCATTTTCTGCTTTTTCCTAGGATTAGCATTCAGGGGCATTTAGAATAGAAACAAAGGCTTACAGCACTGACAGCATCCAGGAAGCTTGGAAAGGGGAGAAGGTATTCCCTACTGCCAAGTCCTTATGCTTACTTATTTACTTATTGCCTGGCTTGTTCACACCATACCTTACCCTGAAAAATCTGAATTACGTTTACATAGTGTGCGGTGTACAGAAAAGAGCCCTAACTTATGATCTGTATGTTGAGTTTTGATCTATTATAAAAGTGGCTTAGATTACCATACTTTTTGTTCTATATTTAGACTACAGCACAAGGACTTACCCACTAAAGAAAATATACAGACATCATTTTAGGCTTGTCCAGTGGTCCAGGGATTAAACAACTTTCAAAACAGGCATACCCCACCTACTTAGAACTAGAATCAAATGTCAGTTACATGCTAGTTTAATTTTCCTTTATCTTCATGGAACAACAAAGCAAAAAGGTAAAATAAAAAATAAAGAGGGCCACCAAAGCCACTGATGGCATTAGAAAAGGTACAGTATACTGATAGTTGATTCTTTCATCTTTATAGAGGGCTACGAGGATAATTCAGAGTGGGAAAAGCCTCCTATAAGACTCATTTCTGTGAAAAGCTGAGAAGACTTACATCCCAACAATAGAGGGTATTACCAATAGAGGCAGTATCAACCACAACTTATTGCATAGCAAACCATCCTTAAATATAGTGACTTAAAATACAATAATAAACATTTATTTTATAGTTTCTAGCCATGAGATTCTGCTTGCGCTTTTGCAGTCTGGTACCTTAGCGTGGGTTCAACTGGATGGTTCTTCTAGGCTGGACTTTCTGTATATGCAGTTACCTTTCAGCTTGGAAGGGGACAGGCGGTCTAAAGGAGCCTCAGCTGAGATGTTTCATATCTGTCCTATGTGGTCTCTCAACCTCAGGAGGCTGGTCTGGGCTAGTTCATATGGTAACATGAGGGTTCTAAGGAAGTAGGCAGAATCCAGTAAGGTCTCTTGAGGTCTAAGCTTGGTACATACAATACCACTTCTACCACATTCTACACAATTGACCCAAGTAAGTCAGAGCAAAGTCCAGACTCAAAAGGCAAGAAAATAGATTCTACTTTTTAATGTGAAGTGCTACAAAAAACTGTGGCCGCTTTTGCAATTTACCACAGAATCTCTAAGGAAGATTCTGATCAGGAAAACATACCAATTCCCTATACTGGACCAGAATACTTAGTGGTATTCAATCAAGTGATTGATCCAACATAGTTTTGAAGCTTTCATACAGTGATTTGTACATGATCAGTACTCAAATGAGTTCTAGAAATGATTATTTATGAATTTCAATTTCATCATAATAAGTTAAAATCAGAATAATTTTCAAATTTAGCTGAAGGAAAATAATGAAATCCAATAATTTAATATACCCTATAGTTATTGGGATATAGTAAATAAAGGGATATATTAATTTTGGGGGTCCAGCAACCAAATAGCCACAATTTACTGGTCATATGCCATCATAAAATTACTAATGATGTATTCAGATGTCTGTTAAAAAGTAAAAAGATCGGTTGATGCCTGTGGCTCAAAGGAGTAAGGCACCGGCCCCATATAACAGAGGTGGCGGGTTCAAACCCAGCCCCAGTAAAAAAAAAAAAAGTAAGAAGATCTAAACAGGATTTTTTTCCCCTGAAGCTTAGATTTCTTGATTACTATTATACATTATTTTATTGTCTAGATATAGACATAATACTTTGCGCTTTAGAACATTCACCTCAAATATCCTTG
>CAUYQV010046091.1:0-22670 GCA_963574575.1 Galagoides demidoff
TTTTTTTTTATGTTTAAAGAAAAAGGTAGGAAATATAGATATCTATGAGGGAGAAGAAGAAACAAAAATCATAGAAAGTCTATTTACTCCATTTGAGGGAGTCATTGAAGAAAATGTCCCAGTTATCACTCGAGGTTTACATATCCAGAAACAACATGGTAATTGAACACAAGGAAGATCTATGGCAAATAGGACATCTCCAAGACAGCAATCGATCTGGCCAAAGTCAAAATGAAGGAGAATATTCTATAAAATCAAGATAAAATCAATAACTAACATACAAAGGAATATTCATCAATCTAACAGCAGGCTTCTCAACAGAGACCTTATAATCCAAAAGGGATTGGAGCCCTAGTTTTAGTCTTCATAAACAGGACAACTGCCAGTCAAAAATTTTGCATCCTGAGAAAGTAAATTGCATAAATTATGGAGAAATAAAGATGTTCCCAAAAAAGCAACACTAAGGGAATTTCTCAATACTAGACCTGCCTTATAGGAAATGCTCAAAAATGCACTGTACATGGAACAGAACAATAGATACCTACAAATGTAAAAATATCAGAATGTTAACGTTCACAGCTGTAATGAAACAGTGCCACAAAGAAGAAAGATAAAACAATAAGGTATCATTCAGCAGAATGAACAGAACACATTCCTACATATCAACACTAACACTGAATGTGAACTGTCTTCCTGATCCACTTAAAATACATAAACTGGACAAATGGATTAAAAGAAATAGCCTAAATATATGGTTTCTCCAAGGAGCACATCTAACTCACAGCAACTCCCACTTACTCAAAGTAAAGGGATGGGAAAAAATTTACCTGAATAGAAATGAAAAGCAAACAAGTGTAGCCATTCTCATATAGATAAAATAAACTTTAAGTCAACAATAAAAAAAGGAAAGATGGTTTTTATATAAAGGCAAAAGAAACAATTCAGCAAGAATACATAATAATTCTAAATATATATACACACAATACAGGAGTTCTCAGATTCATAACATAAATTCTACTGGTCTAAAGCAAAGAAATAAGCAGTGGTATCATAATCACCAGGGATTTTTACACCCCATTGACAAATCTGGACAGATAATCAAAACAGAAAATGAACAAAGAAAAACTGGACTTAAATGGAACTCCATAAAAATTGGGCCTAAGAGGTATTTATAGAACACTCTACTCATAAACTACAGAAAAAATATTGTTCTTATCAGAACATGGTACATTTTCCAAGGTTGGTCATATGTTAGGTCACGAAACAAGTCTCAAATTCACAAAATCAAAATCATACCATTTATCTTTTCAAACCGCCAGGGAATAAAACTGGAAATCAATTCCAAGAGAAACTCTCAAATCCATACAAAGTCACATAAATTAAACAACCTGCTGTTGAATGATCTTTGAGTCAACAATGAAATTAAGATGGAAATCAAAAAGTTATTTGAATTGAATGACAAACATGACACAAGCATCCAAAATCTATGGGATATAATAAAAGTGATGTTAAAGGGCTGGGCACAGTGATTTACACCTGTAATCCTAGCACTCTGGGGGGCTGAGGCAGGTGGATTGCTTGAGCTCAAGAGTTTGAGACCAGCCTGAGGAAGAGCAAGAACCCATCTCTAAAAAAATAGCTTAGTATTCTGGTGGGTGCCTGTAGTCCACCAGGTACTGGGGAGGTTGAGTAAGAGGATCTCTTGACCTCAAGAGTTTGAGGTGCTGTGAGCTGATACCAACACCAAGATGACTGAGTGAGACTCTGCCTCAAAATAATAATGTTGTTAAAGGGGAAGTTCATATCCGAAAATCCTTACATCAAAGGCAAAAAGATTACAAATTAACAACCTAATGTCACATCTTAAAGAACTAGAAAAGGAAAAAAACAAACCCAAAGCCAACAGAAGAAAAGAAGTGACACATTTCAAACAGAATTAAATAAAATGGACACCCTCAAAAGAATGCACATGAATTTAAAGTCATTTCACTGAAAATCAGTAGACAACCAGAAAAATTAAGCAGAAATAAAAGAGAAAGGACTGAAAAACCTCAAAAAGAAATGAAAAAGAAGACACTACAATTGATACCACAGGAATGCAAAATAACATCATGAAGACTACAAAAACATGTATGTACAAAATTTGGAAAATGTAGAAAAAGGGATAAATTACTGGAAACAAGCAATCTCCCAAGACTCAATCAGGAAGAAACATATCATGAACACATCAATAATGAGTAGTGAGATTGAGGGAGTAATAACCCTCCCCACCAAATGTAGAAGACTAGACAGATTCATAGCAAAACTCTTCCAGACTTACCAAGAACTGGTACACATCCTATGAAAAGTTTTCCTTATTACCAAGATGGAAAGAATCCTTCCTAACTCATCCTACACCAAGTATCACCTTGATACCCAAACCAAGAAAGGACACAACAACAGAAAAGAAAAATACTGATAAATATCTCTTAGATGGGCGCTGTGGCAGGCACCTGTAATCCCAGCTACTTGACAGGCTGAGGCAAGAGAATCACTTAAGCCCAAGAGTTTGAAGTTGCTGTGAGCTGTGATGCCATATTACTCTACAGAGGGTGACATAGTGAGACTCTGTCTCAAAAAAAAAAAATTGTCAATAAAATGTTAGCAAACCAAATTAAACAGCACATTAGAAAAATAGTTCTCCATGAACAAGTGGGTTTCATTTCAGGGATTCACGATGGTTCAAGGTATATAAATCAATAAATGTGATTCACCACTTAAATATAAACTAAATTATGGATCATATGATCATTTCAATAGATAACAAGAAAAGCATTCTATAAAATTCAATATCCCTTTATAAGAAAAACCCACAACAAACTAGACATATTAGAGACATACCCCCAAATCATAAGAGCCAGATTTGACAAGCCCATAACCAATATCATATTAAAGAGAAAAATTTGAAAGCATTTCCCCTAGGAATTGAAACAAAACAAGGGTGCACACTATCACCACTTCTATTCTACATAGTACTGAAGTCTTAGCTAGAGCAATCAGGCAATAGATAGAAATAAGGGGATTGTTAACGTGAAAAGAAGAGATTAAACTATTTCTTTTTGCTGACAATATGATACCGTAATTTAGAAAACCCCAATGACCCCACTGAAAGACTCCTAGAATGGAGAAATCAATTCAACAAAATGTCAGGTTACAAAGTCAATGCACACAAATCAGTAGCATTTCTCTATACTGTATACTCAGGCTGAGAGTCAAATCATGGATTCAATTATGTTTACAGTTCCTACAAAGAAAATAAAATACTTATGAATGTACTTAACTAAGGAGGTGAAAGATATACAGAGAAAACTATAAAACACTGGATGAAAGAAATTGTAGCTAACGCAAAGAAAGAAAAAGAATTCCTATGCATATCAATTGATAGAATAACCGTCATCAAATACCCAAAGTGATTTATAGATTCAAGACAATTCACAAAAAAATACAAACATCCTATTTTACAGAACTAGAAAAAAGTTCTAGGCTTCATTTTGAACAAGAAAGACCCTTAATATCCAAAGCAATCCTAAGCAACATATCTCGAGGCATCCGACTCATTACCTGACGAGGCTGCAGTAATCAGAACAGCACGGTCCTTGTATAAAATTAGCGACATAGACCAATGAAACAGAATAGATAATCCAGAAATAAAATCATATAGCTATGATCAACTGATCTTTGACAAAGTAGATCAAAACATACACTGAGGAAAGGATGTCCTATTAAATAAATGGTACCAGGAAAACTGAATAGCCAAAGAAGAATGCAGAAGATGAAGCAGGATGCCTTATCTATCACCATACACGAAATATTAATTCAAGGTGGATAAAAGACTGAAATGTAAGGCATGAAACCATAAAAATTCCAGAAGAAAATGTAGAAAAAAATTCTTTTACATGTAGACATGGCAAAATTTTATTATTAAGACTGCAAAGGCAGATACAGCAGCAACAAAAATAAATACATTTGACTTACTTAAATTAAAATTGTTCTGTATAGCAACAGAAATTGTCAATAGAATAAACAAACAACCTACAGAAGGGAAGGAAATATTCACAAACTTTGTATCTAATATTGAAAAGATACAAATAACTCAAACAAAGCAACAAGAAAAAAAACAAACAATCCAATCAAAAATTGGGCAAAACACATAGACAGAGATTTTTAAAAAGAAGGTAGAAAGTGGCTAATGAACATATGAATAAAATGCTCAACATCACTCATTTTCATGAAAATGCAAATTAAAAACCACAGTGAAAAAAATACCAATTTATTCTCATCAGAATGGCCTTTATTAAAAAGTCAAAAAATAGTAGATATTGGTGTAGATGTAGTGAAAAATAACACTCATACACTGCTGGAGAGACTTCAAAGTGGTACAGTCCCTATGGAAAGCATGGAGATTCTTCAAAGAACTACATGTATATGTTCAATTCAATCCAGTAATCTATTTGGATTCTATCCAAAGGAAAAGAAGTCATTTTATTAAAAAAAAATCAGAGTATATGAGAGGTAGATGTATGAAACAGAAAAGAGAACCAAGAGATGAACCCAGGTACCTAACATCATTTGTTCTTTGATAAGCCTATCAAAAATATAAATTGGGGAAAAAAAACAAAAAAAAATATAAATTGGGGGAAAGATTCCCTATTTAATAAATGGTGCTGGGTGAATTGGCTGGCGACTTGTAGAAGACTGAAACTAGACCCGCACATTTCATCATTAACAAAAATTGACTCTCACTGGATAAAAGATTGAAACTTAAGACATGAAACTATAAAGATTCTTGGAGAGAGTGCAGGAGAAACACTTGAAGATATTGGCCTGGGAGAATAGTTTAAGACCTCCGAGCAATTGAAGCAACACCAAAAATATATTATTGGGATTTGATCAAACTAAAAAGCTTCTGCACAGCCAAGAACACAGTAAATAAAGCAAGCAGACAGTCCTCAGAATGGGAGAGGATATTTGCATGCTATGTTTCTGACAAAGGTTTAATAACCAGAATCCACAGAGAACTCAAACTTATTAACGAGAAAAGAACAAGTGATCCCAGTTCATTATGAGCAAGAGACTTGAACAGAAGCTTCTCTGAGAAAGATAGGCACATGGCCTACAAATACATGAAAAAAATGCTCATCATCTTTAATCATCAGAGAAATGCAAATCAAAACCACTTTGAGATATCATCTAACTCCAGTAAGAATGGCTCACATAAAAAAATCCCCGAGCTATAGATGTTGGTGCAGGTATGGAGAGAAGGGAACACTTCTACACTGTTGGTGAGAATGCAAACTAATGTCTCTTCTGGAAAGAAATTTGGAGAACACTTAGGGAACTAAAATTAAACCTGCTGCTCAATCCTGCAATTTGCCTACTAGCTATATATCCAGATGACCAAAAATTGCTTTACAACAAAGACATTTGCACAAGAATGTTTGTTGCAGCCCAATTCATAATAGCCAAGTCATGGAAGCAGCCCAAGTGCCCATTGACCCATGAATGGATTAACAAATTGTGGTATATGTATAGCATGGAATACTATGCAGCCATAAAAAGATGGAGACTTTACCTATTTTATGTTTGCATGGATGGAGCTGAATCATATTCTTCTTAGTAAAATATCTTAGGAATTGAAAAAAAGTACCCAATGTACTCAATACTATTATGAAATCAATATACAACCACCCACATTTTCATATGAAAGATAAAACACAATTATAGCCCAAAAAGAAGAAGAGACAAGGAAGGTGGGGGGGTGACAGCAGGACACATCAGGTAGCATAATTATAGCTCAGAACAAAGGAGAGATGAAGAGGGCAGGGGAGGGAGGGTAATCGGTGGGACCTCACCAACTGTGCATATTGCAAGCGTACTTGTCAAATATATTAATAGTAGAGTTTAAATGTCTAAACATACCAATTAAATAAGTGAGGAGAATGATATGTTAGCCAGTTTGATGTAAACATTCCAAATTGTATAAAATCAGCACATTGTACCCCATAAATGCCGTAATGTACACAGTTATGATCTAATGAAAAAGAAAAAAAAAAGACATCAGTACCGTAATGCTTATCCTAGTACAATCCACAATTGCAAAGATAGGTAATCAAACTAAGTGGCCATCAACTGATAAGTGGATAAAGAAAATGTGATATCAGTAGGTAGATAGATAGATATCTTACTTCTTTATCCACTCATCAGTTGATGGCCACTTAGGTCCTCTATGCTTCTTTATACCTGTGTGCACCCATTGTTTGGCTTCCAATTATTAGTGAAAACATGTGGTGTCTAGTGTTTCATTCCTGCGATACTTCATTTGAAATAAACAGGTCCATCCAGGTTGTTGTAAAAGACATTATTTCATTCCTTTTTGTAGGTAAAAAGTGCTTCCCAGTGTATCTATATCTATCTATCTATCTATTTATCTATCTATATCATGTAACATATAGATCATGTAAGTATATATCTATAGATATATATACACACACATATATACCATGAAGCACTACTTACCCACAAAAAGGATGGAAATAATGTCTTTTACAACAACTTGGATGGAACTGAAGACTGTTATTTTAAGTGAAGTATCACAAGAATGAAAAAAAAAACCACCACGTTTTCACCAATAATTGGAAGCCAAATAATGGGTGCACACAGGCATAAAGAAACATAGAGGACATTGGAAACTATGAAGGGGAAGGACAAGACAGAAGTGAGGGATAAAAAACTTACCTATTGGGTTCAATGAGCACAATACAGTATGTCCGTGTAGCAAAACATTTGTACCCTCTTCATATTTTGAAATTAAAAGAAACAAAATAAAGACTCAAATGCTTCCAAAATTCAAAATAATGCTTCCAAAATCTGCTATGCATTCTGCTTGTGCCATCAAAGAGTATGTTGATTTTCTCCAGGAGTGAAACCACGTCTGCAAGATTGATTGTAATAAAAGTTGTGACTTGATTTAGTTTATGATTATCTGCTGTCATTAATTCTCCATGCTTGCTCTGCCTTCTGAATAGGTTAAAAAGTCTACCTGAATGGGGTTTGGGTGGCAAAGGCAGTTTTAATGGCTTCTGCTTCAATTTTCTTATCCTAATAGTTCTCACTCCATAGATCAGAAAACTAAGGTGAGTATTTTCCTAATTGCTGAGTATGTCTGTACCAACTACGCATTCCACTACTATGGAACTGGGAAAATAAAGACAGTGCACATTTGAAGACTTGTTGGCCCACAGTGAGATAGACCCAAGGTAGATTATCTTCCGTACAAATGGTAGTTTATTTTATTGATTATGCAACCCCCTACCGGTGAGCCACAGTGTCATTTTGCACCTCCAGTAATAGTGTTAAGTCATTACTAGTGTCCACTAAACTCCCAAAGTCTGCTTATGCCTATGTGGCCAATGTGTAGTCACCTTGATAAATGGCCAAATGTTTCTTTCTCTGCCTTCATCAATGTATGTGGGAGCAACCACTCAGCCCGTTAGACTCCTTTCTTTCTTCACTAAAATGTTCTATGACAGCAAATACTTGATCCCCTTAAATCTAATCATTTATTAAAAAAGGGTTTATAGGTGACAACTTAAGCAACTATTTTTGCTACTACATGATATGGACTGGCATGTTGATATTATCACTGGAAAGGGTAATTTGTGACTTTCTACACGTATCCAATCAGTTCAGATAATCAGTTACTGATAACATAGAATCAATAAAGAGGATCAATCTTTAAGGCCCTGTGGTTATCCTGGGACTACTTGTGGTACCACATTCTGTATTGATTAACATTTGATCAGAGAAACAGGGCAATTATGGAAAATACAACATAAGGAATTTATTGCAGTAATTTTATGTTACGTAATTTATAGGATTGTGGGGAACCAGAATATGCCACCCCAAAATATTCCACTGTGGCATAAGGGTTATTTTGAGATGGAGGCAAATGAGAATCAACAGATGTAGAATGAAGCTTTTTTGGAACTTCCCTTATATGACTAAAAGCAAAAACTCCCAAGACATAGGGTTGTCATAAATCCCCTCTTCCTGAGAAGCTTTATGGCAATGTAAAAGATGGAAAATTGAAGTCAAGATGGTACTGTACAAATAGGCCTTCCTTTATTTAATACCCCCCATGTATTTATCTTCCCAGAGTTTCTTGGCTTTGGAAGCTTAAGACCCTTTTGCTTTGTCTTGTCACATCCCTGCAATTTTCTTATTCCTTATTAAGATGCTATATAAATCCCACTTCTAGCCATCCCTTCAAGGTTTTCATCTCTGAGGTTTCTGCTGCCCAATGTCTGCTACTTTTACTAATAAATGGTTTTCTTCCTGTTAATCTGTCTTTTCTCAGTCTAATGTGTGGGGCCCCAACTGGAGAACCTATGAAGATTGGGAGAAATGTTTACTTGTTTGTTTGTTTTCCCAGAGGATCCATTTAAGCAGTCTGTGGATGACTGTCGCTTATAAATCCAGTGAGGATGTGAATTCAGTGAAGTTGGGAGTCAAGAAGGAAAATTAGATGTGGAGTAAAAATAGAACAGCTGAACTAGAACCTATGAGGACAAACTAACAACTGTATTTTCTCGCACTTCAATCTTGCTGATGTGGGAAACCTCATAGACGAACCAGCGCCTTTGGCCTTATGTGCAGATGCACCTGGCTCAGGACACGGAAAGATGAAGGAAAAAATCCTTCAGGAAGAAGATATTATAGTTCTTGGTGTTTCACCACACCAACCAAGTAAGCCACATCAGTGATATTATGGCTGGGCTCCAAAAGTACTTAATTTTATGGAAAATCTCAGAATATAGGTACGGTTTCTATTTTACTTGTGTCTTCTGTATTTCATATAAATTTACCTTATGGACAGGCCTAATTATAAACCATACAGGAAGAAAAATTCTTAAAAAAGTAATTTAATCCTTAGCTAAGTTCATGCAATACCAAGCTACCACACCGTACATGAATCAAAAAAAAAATAATGTATGCTTGTATGATCAGGTTTTATTCTCTAATACTCCATGAGCTCTAATATCAAGAAAGTTCCCAGACTAAAGGCAGAGGAAGGCAGTTATGCCACCTGCCAATTATGATGTACCATACTTTGTGTTCTGAAAAACTGTCACCTAGAATTCACAGATGCTCCATAAATATTTGGTAAACTAAAGCATATGATAGAAGCACTCACAAATGCTATAAGAATGCACAGTGAGGGGGCATAGCTGTCTAGAAATCTCATTAAAAAGACATACTGGGAGAAGGAAGTTTGGGACTAACTTTTGATTACCAAATTGATTTTAACCAGGTGAGAAAAAGGAGAAAGTCATTCTAAAGAGAGAAAAGGCATCGGGATAGAAAAGCATGAGATACTTGGGAAACAAGTAGAGCATTTGTGGGGGGAGGGGTGAAGCGGTAGTCAGATCAAGTAATTAAAGAGTTGAGTGACATGTCAGGGAATTTGGACTGCATCTTATAGGCACTGAAGTGTCATTGAAGGGTTTTAAGTAGGAGGAAGATGTGATAAAAATCATACTACAGTTGAGGAAAATGGATTCAAAGGTGAGGCCAGGAAAGGAGACAATTGTATGATCCATTGAAGAAAAGATGAGCGTTTTAAATAATGCAGTAGTAATTGAAAAGAAATAGGTTTATTAAAAAGATATTGAAGGGGGTAGAATTTGTAATGAGGTGGGCAACACAGGAGGAGGGTTTCAATAATGAGCAGAAATGGCAGTCAAGAAATATCAAGAATCTAGCTGAGATTGAGGGCCATGAATTTGTAGCAGGACTTTCTCTCGTAGCACAAAGAAGATTTAAGGAAGGACAAGAGAAAAAATTATGGAGTCAATTATAGATGGCATTTGGCCAGGAAGATTTAATGATAGAACAATAATATAATAAATGGTGATGCCACTCATATGAGACACATTTTCTTCGACTATTTATTTCCCTATGGAGATAATTTGGGGTAGTAGAAAGAATGACAGATTGAAGCGTCAGAGACCAGAGTTCTAGCCCTAGCATATACTGGCCCTAAGATCATAGATAAGTTCTTTCCCCTATGTGGGCCTCAGTTTTTCCATCCAAGACTGAAGGATTTAGATAACCTCAAAAATCCCTTTTCAGCTCTGACATGCTATAACTCTTAAATGTATCATAATTCTCAGGACCGGAATCACATACAAATAAGTGTGAACATATTACTGGTATACTGTCATGCTTAGAGAGTGTAATTTGGCAAAACCCTCTCGTGTCGGCTCTTTTCACTGATGTAGATGCCCCTTAGTCTCCTTAATCTCTAAACCCAAAGTTATGGCAACAAGATACTTCAAAGCAGCATACAAAGTACCCAAAGCCTTTCCAACTTGTGGCAATTATATGGCTCAAGTCTAGGCATGTTTGACATAGTCAGAAAGATCCCAAACACATACCATTTACTCAGGAACACAGTCATTTGTGCTACCCTCCAAGTCCCTTAATCTTATGATTTTATAGACACTAAATTTATCCCCAAAGTTAAAGTTAGAGAAGTAATACCCTCAACCTTTAGGCTATAAGAAACGGTGTTTTTCAGGGGGTGTGGCTTCACTGGAATTCATCAAGGCATTTCAAATTTAACTTGACTTGAAATTCTAAGCCATGAGGATAAGTGTTAGATCTGAGGTCCCATAGCTCTTAAAACACATGAACTCTATGATAGATTTGAATTATGAAATTTATCTTCTTTAAAAGGTTGAAGGACTAGACATTTTCTTAACCTATGCAGCGCTAAAGTAAAATGCTGATTGCACTTCTACTACTAAAGGAAGTTTATGATATGGGTTGGATACTTAAATGTTTTTTATCTTGACTGAAATATTTTCTGAAGGAACTTATTCAGTGTCCTTCCCTACAGGGCAGTCCTATGTAATCTGTCTCAGCTAGTGCAAAGTTTTACCTCCCTGCCGAGCCTCAGCCTGGTCCACACGTCCATTCATTTGTTAGCTCAGTCAAAATATATTACGAGACCCAATTATGTGCCAGATATTGGACTAGATGCTGAAAATGCATAAATACATAAGGTGTTGCCTCCAAGAAGTACACAGGCTAGTGGTGAATACAGGCACGCAAATATGCCATTACAGAGGAAGGTGGAACAAGGTGGCTAAATAGAAACTGCCAGTGATTATCCCTCCACTACACTAAATTAAACAGCAATATAGCCAAGAAAGCACCTTCAGAAGAACCAAAACTCAGGTGAGCTATCACAATACCTGGTTTTACATGTAATAGGATTTCAAGGAAAGAGGCACAGAGGGCCTAAAAGACAGTCTTTCATTGCTTACATCAGCCTTTTCCCATCCCCCAGTAGTACGACACTACCACACTCAGTGGAGAGAGAATGTGGGTGCTTGGAGGAAGGAAAATGAAGTAATTGGGGGATTTTGAATTGGAAATTAGGCCATGCCTGTAATAGAGGAAAAAGCACAGATCAGACCTCTGACAGCACCCATGTCAGGAGCATTAGACCCTCCCCACCAGAGGGAAATTTTCTACCCAGAAACCTGAGTTCCAGCTAGCCCCATCACTGACTAACAAAATATGGCCTAAGACTTGGCATAAACTCATAAGACAGGAAACAAACGTTGCAGTCCTTTGGCAGTTCCTGCAGCTGTGCTGGCTAGCAGCCAGTGGTCCTGGGGTGCACATGATCCAGTGAGACACCAACAACAGTGGCCAAGCCAGAGTTTACATCACCTCTCCCCCCAATTTCAGACAGGCTTACGCAGGGAAAATTTCGTTCTGCTGGGAGAAAGGAAAGAGAAGAGTTCAGAGGACTTTGATTTGCAACTTGAGTACCAGATCAACCACAGTGAAACAAAATACCGAGCAGATTGCCAGACTCCCTGATTCTAGGCTTTAGTTCCTGGATGGCATTTCAGTATCCACCCTGGGCCAGAAGAAAACACACTGCCCTGAAAGTAAGGATCCAGTTGTCAGGATTCAGTATTTTCAGACAAAAGAGCCTTTGAGGGTTGAATAAACATCAGAGGGAGTGCCAAATAATAGTCACCACTGGTTTTTGGTGAGACTAGGCTGACTTCAGGTATGAACAGGTGCAGTCCTAGTTGCAGTCACCACAAAGGAGTACCCACATTTCTCCTACCCCAATTCCATCAGCCCAGCATAGAGAGTGAGAGACTTTGCCTGGTAAGCCAGGAAATTCTCCTGTATCTTACCCAAGTCCACCAAGGTGGTATCACCAGGAGATTGCAAGAGGCACAGCGTTACTGGGCTATGGAATTCCCTCGGTGCTGAAATGGCTGTAATGACTAAAGACTTAGATCACAACATTAAATTCCCATTGAATATCTAGAATGCCTTCTCAAAAGAGACAGTTTCAACCAATCCCAGATGGTGGAGATTAAATACCTAACTCCTCAATGCTCAGACATTGACAAACATCCATAAACATCAAGAACATTAAAAAACAATGACCCACCAAACAAATTAAGAGAACATATAAAAGAGCTTTAATATATCTGGCATCAGACTTCTCAGTGGTAACTTTACAGACCAGGAAAGAAGAGCATGATATATATTCAATGTTCTGAAGAAAAAATTTGCTAACCTTAGACTATTATATACTATAAAAATGCCCTTCAAACATGAAGGAGAAATAATAACTTTTTCTTTTATTTATTTTTTAATTAAATCATAAACACATAGATCATGTATACATTAATGCATTTGTGGGGTACAATGTGCTGATTTCATATAGAATTAGGAACACTTGCATTGCACTGGTTAATATATACCTCATCTCATTTACTTAATTATTGTGTTAAGACTTTTATATTCTATACTTAATAGATTTGACATGTACTCTTGCATTATGCACTATATGTGTGATCCCACCATCCCCTCCCTCTATCTGACTTCCCTCCTCTCCTTCCATCCCCCTTCTCCCTCCTATCTCCTAGTCCATAGTTATGATCTATTCTTCATATTAAAGTCTGAGTGATTGTAAATTGGTTTCATAATAGTACTGAGTACATTGGGTATTCTTTCCTCCATTCTTGAGATACTTTACTAAGTAGGATTTGTTCCAGCTCCATCCATGTAAACATAAAAGAGGTAAAGTCTCCATCCTTTTTAAGGCTGCATAATATTCCGTGGTATACATATACCACAATTTATTAATCCATTCATGGTTTATGGGCACTTGGGCTTCTTCCATGACTTGCCTGTTATGAATTGAGCTGCAATGGACAATGTGGTGTAAATATCTTTGTTATGAAGTGATTTTTGATCTTTTGGATATTCCTAGTAGAGGAATTGCAGAATCAAATGGCAGGTCTACTTTTAGATCCCTGAGTATTCTCCATACTTCTTTCCAAAAGGGATGTATTGGCTTGCACTCCCACCAGCAGCACAGAAGTGTTCCCTTTTCTCCACATCCACGCCAATATCTATAGTTTTGGGATTTTGTTATGTGAGCCACTCTTACTGGAGGTAGATGATATCTCAAAGTGGTTATGATTTGCATTTCTCTGATGATTAAACATGATGAGCATTTTTTCATGTATTTGTAGGGCATGTGCCTGTCTTCTTCAGAGAAGCTTCTGTTCAAATCCCTTGCCCACAATGAAATGGGATCACTTGTTCTTTTCTTGTTAATAAGTTTGAATTCTCTGTGGATTCTGGTTATCAAACCTTTGTCAGAAACATAACATGCAAATATCTTCTCCCATTCTGAGGACTGTCTGCTTGCTTTACTTACTGTGTTCTTGGCTGTTCAGAAGCTTTTTAGTTTGATCAGATCCCAGTAATGCATTTTTGGTGTTGCTTCACTTGCCTTCAGGGTCCTCCTTATAAACTATTCTCCCAGGCCAATTTCTTCAACTGTTTCTCCTGCACTCTCTCCAAGAATCTTTATAGTTTCATGTCTTAAGTTTCAATCTTTTATCCAGTGAGAGTCAATTTTTGTTAATGATGAAAGGTGTGGGTCCATTAAAAAATTAATGTTTAAGTAATAGATGTTGATCAAAATTAAGTCCAGTTTGTGTGAGAATTAGTCATTATTATTATTATTTTTTGCCCACACCCACTCCCTCCTTCTCTGTCTGATCTCCCCTTCCCCCATACCCACCATGTCATTAATTGTCATTAATTGTCTTCATATCAAAGTTGAATACATAGGATTCATACTTCTCCATTCCTGTGATGCTTCACTAAGAATAATGTGTTCCACCTCCACCCAGGTTATTACAAATGCTGTAAAATTTCCATTTTCTAATGGCTGAGTAATACTCCATAGTGTATATATACCACAGCTTACCAATCCATTCCTGGGTTGAAGGACATTTAGGCTGTTTCCACGTTTTAGCGATTGTAAATTGGGCTGCAATAAACAGCCTAGTACAAGTGTCTTTATAGTAAAAGTTTTTTTTTTTTTCCTTCTGGATAGATGCTCAGTAATGGGATTGCAGGATCAAATGGGAGGTCTAGGTTGAGTTCTTTAAGGTTTCTCCATACTTCCTTCCAGAAAGGTATTAGTTTGCAATCCCACCAGCAGTGCAAGTGCGTTCCTTTCTCTCCACATCCATGCCAGCATCTGCAATTTTGAAATTTTGTGGTAGAGGCCATTCTCACTGGGGTTAGATGATATCTCAGGGTGGTTTTAATTTGCATTTCTCTAATAATTAGAGATGAAGAGCGTTTTTTCATATAGTTAGTAGCCATTCGTCTATCGGCTTTAGAGAAGATTCTGTTCATCCCTCTTCCCCCTTGATGTATGGGGTTGTTGGTTTTTTTCTTGTAGATTAATTGAAGTTCTGCATAGATCCTGGTTATTAGCCTTTGTCAGATTCCAAATATGCAAATATCCTTTCCCATTGAGTAGGTTGTCTATTTCTCTGGTTATTGTCTCCTTTGCTGTACAGAAACTTTTCAGTTTCATAAGATCCCATTTCTTTAGTATTGTTGTTGTTGCTATTGCCATGGCAGTCTTCCTCATAAAGCCAGGCCAATATCTTCCAGTGTTTTTTCCAATTCTTTCTTTGAGGATATTTATTGTTTCATGCCTTAGATTTAAGTCCTTTATCTATCTTGAATCAATTTTTGTGAGTGGAGAAAGGTGTGGGTCCAATTTCAGTCTTTTACACGTAGATATCCAGTTCTCCCAGCACCATTTATTAAATAGGGATTCTTTCCCCCAGTGAATGCTCTTGTTTGGTTTATCGAAGATTAGGCGGCTGTAAGTTGTTGGTTTCATTTGCAGGTTTTCTATTCAATTCCAAATATCTGTATCTCTATTTTTGTGCCAGTACCATATTGTCTTGACCACTGTGGCCTTGTAGTATAGCCTAAAATCTGGTAAAGTAATACCCCTGGCTTTGTTTTTGTTACTAAGGATGGCCTTAGCTATATGGGATTTTTTCTGATTCAACATGTCAATATGTTGTTTATCATATTGCATCCTTATTCATCAGTGAAATACGTCTGTAATTTCCCCTTTATAATAATATTTTTTTTTTCTAATTTTACTATCAGGGGTATCCAGACTAAGTAGGATGATTTTGAAGTATTTTTATTTCTACTCTCTATATGACTTGGCATGATCTGCTTTTTTTATAAATTATTTTTTACTTTTATTTATATATATTAGTCGTCTTTTTTTTTTTTTTAGACTTTGGTAAAAACACCATAAGAAAAAAATTGTTTACTATTTGTATTTTGTCTTGTGTATTCTGTAATAAACAAGTAGTAAATGATTATGTATTCAATTCAAAAAAAAATTGCACAGCTCTTGTGAAAGCTATATTGATAGGTACTTTCTATTTTGGTTGTTGATACAATGCTGTCTTTCTTTTTCTAATATTATTTTGTAATTAATTTTATATAGGAATATAATTGATTTTTGTATAGTTATTTTGAAGTTAGCTACATTGCTGAATTTTTCTATTGTTTTTGGTAACTTGCAAGTAACTTGGTAACTCAGAAGTAATGAAATCTGTATTTTTTTACAAACCATTGGGATTTTTAAGTTATCATAATTGTAGTAGCTAGGATCTTCAATTTTACTAGGAGTAGTGGTAATGGGTACACTTATCTCATAATTGATTTGTAGATAATGCTTTTGTTTCCTCATAAAATTGATGTATTTGTCCCAATGTTATCTCCAATGATTATGTCAATGTTTTGCCTATAGTTAATGTTTTGTAAATATTCATGGAATAAAGGAGACTGAAATCAATAATCATTTTAAAGCACTAATAAGTACCATATTCTGTTCTGGGGATATGAAAATACAGATAAGACAGGCCTATATGTTTAGCAGTCTACACTATGTACAGCTGTAGACACAGAGTTAGTTAATGTGAGGTAGATAAGTCAGGAAGGAAAAGCATTGTAAGTCAGTAAGAGAAAGACTAACCTATACATTAGTAAAGCATCACAAGAATGGAGAAGCAGGAATCCTATGTACTTAATTTTGATATGAGGAAAATTAATGACCTAGTATACGGTGGGAGGTGGGGGAAGGGGAGATCAGAGAGAGAGAAGGAGGGAGGGGATAGCGGAAAGGAAGAGCAGAGAGAGGGATGGAGGGAGGGGGAGTGGGGTCTTGGTGTGTGACACACCTTTTGCAGGCAAGACACAATTGTAAGAGGGACTTTACCTAACAAATGCAATCAGTGTTACCTGGTTTCTTGTACCCTCAATGAGTCCCCAACAATAATTAAAAAAAAAAAGACTTAATAGCCAATATTCACTAACTTGAAAGACTCTTTCAAGATAATCACTAACTTATAAGGCTCTTTTCTTTGGGTTTCTTACTAAATGAAAGATGATAAATTGGGACGAGAGAGAGGTAATAGTAGTTAAATAGCAGTAAGTAGATGGGTAGAAAACCAGCATCTTGTATTCCCTTTACTCTTTCGTAAAATTTAGCACCACACTATTTAACATGTTACTTAACTTCACATTTAAATTAATTAAAAGTAAATAAATATAATAATATAGTTCCTCACTTGCACCAGTCATACGTCAGCTGCTTAATAGCTCTGCCATATTGCACAGTGCAAAAAAGTTATGTCACCACAGAAATCTCTTTTGGATGGTGCTGATTTAGCACTTATAACCCAGAGGTCATATTCTGAAGTTATTTTATAATTTCATTTCCTCAGTGAATATTTAATGTATACCAGGATATGAGCTAGATATCAGGACATAAAAATAGGTAAAACAGTTTCTTAAGTTTTTAAAAATCCAGTGGCAGACAAAGGCAATGAAATTGCCATTCTTGGGCATCATAATAATGATGATAATGACGGGTCCCACAAGATATTATTGTTCTTTTCCTCTCTTTCCCCGCACAATTGTTGCTTATTTCAGATTATATAATTACTACTTATTCCAGATTGATCTGAGGTGCTCTGAATTTTCTATTGCCTCAAGAATCTGAGTTTAATCCTGATTTTTACCTTTAAAGTTTTGCAAATCTTACTGCTGATTTTACACCCACCCACACAGGCCCAGAACTGCTGCTATAACAGCACATATCTGAATCATAATTTTTGCTAATTCTTTTTGGAAAATAACTACGTCTGGAGTGATCTATTCACCTCTTCTTTGTGTTTGTTACCTAGTGAAAAAAAGAAGCCTTGACTCAGAATTTTCCCCATTTTATCTTGCAGGAAATGACCACTGAAAAACTATCAGCAAAACAGCTCAGTTCTTTGCTATTAAGCATTTGAAATTTCTCACTTAAGAGAAGCTGTTGGAAAATCCTGTTGTTTTCTCGTACAAGAAAGCTCAATTTCCCTATGAATTTTTATGCATAAGCCAGAGGGGTTTTGGAAACATCTTGCTGCCAGAAAAAGCTATCAAATATTCTCCCCATGTGTGTTCTCTCTTTATCAGCAGTTAATAAGAATAATTCTGTTTCTCACTTTACAAAATACAATAAAAACTCACTTTACTTTTCCTGGAAGAGCCATGTCCATTAGAGCTTCTTTTTTTTTTTTTGCACCACCGTGGTTTCAGGTGGTTTAGAATTCATGTGTAAAGTGTTTTCTTTTTAAGTTGATGTTCAGTAGTATTTATTCAGCATATTTTGTTTTTCTATTTGCTAATAAGCAGATTTCATGGAGAAAGCCCCAGGTTAGCACTGTCAAATAAGGGGCAAATTAGAATTTAAGAAATAGAAACAGAAAAAGAAATTCAATGTATCTAAAACATTCATCTTCTTCTGAGAAAAGATATGTCACTGAATGTTGTCCAGCTTTTCCCTGGATCATTCTGTCTGATTGTAAGACAGTTATTGCAGCTGTTGCCAAATATTGTTAACCAGAGAGTGAATGGTGTGTTGATTGCTGCTTCCTGCCAGTTGCTGGACCATCATGGGGTTTTCCTAATCCATTCAAGTTCACCCTTGGCTAGTTTGTCATGGGAATGAGGCCCTCCTTTTGTTTCCCTCTCCCTCTCCCCCTCCTTCTCCATGTCCATCTCTATCTCTATCTCTCCTTTTCCACTGTCTAGATAAAATTTTTTTCTTTGTTCCCAGATCTGGATGATTCAAGGCACTAGGATTTTAATTCAAAAAAAAAAAAAAGACTGAAAATGAAAGTTCATTGATGTGACACAATCGTCACATATTACATGCCATATCGCAAGTCCATTTTTGATAAACTGACCATAGTCAATTGGTTTTTAGATTGTTTTTTTTTTTCCCTATAAAAATGGAAGCAATATATTCCATTGACATAGATGGAAATAACCAATCTCACTGGATTTGCCTATAAATCCCTTGAGGGTATAAAACAAAGCTATTCCTTCTGTTTTCCACCAATGGCTCAAGGGTTGAATTTTGCTTTGGGAGGCCAGCATGATAGATATTACCGAGTAACAGAGCTTGTTTTGTCATCTGCAGTGTTACTCTCAGCCCTTCACCTTTCTTCTTTTTCTCCACCTAATCTAAGGCCATGTGGCTGCCTACCTTTCCTAGCCCTTCTGTTATTTTTAATTATGGAAGCTTACAGAAAGTGTCCATTTTTAGAGAATTAATTAGGGACTCAATCAAGAAGACTTAACATTGGGCTTTTCTTTCTTTTCTACATAAGCCCCATGAATTTGCCCAGATTGAAATGCACCCTTGCACCTCCTCTTCTTCTCCCTTTCATGTTAGAGGCGTTCTGTCTTCTTGTCTTCATCTGGAGTCTGCCCACATTTCTCGCCTCTCTCCATATCACTTAATCCTTCCTTCTGTGACCTGGCTCTCATCTCTCCCTCTGTGGTCAGGCCTTGAGGAATGCAGCGCTGATTTCTCTTGCAACTGGCCAGGTAGGCTTCTACTTTGCAGACTAAGAATTGTTTAGTCTTTGCAGAGCAAATAACTCTGGCATTTCTAAGTGGCCATTTGACTAGTTAGAAAGCCGATGTGCTATCAACTGACGTGTTGGTCAAAGGATGCAAAATTTCAGTTATAAAGACGGAATAAGTTTAATAAATCTAATGGACATAGGGTTGACTATAGTTAGTAACAAGACACGGTATACTTAAAAATGCTGGGAGCAATTTTTTTAAGTCATCTCACCCCAAAAAGATATAAGAATGTGAGGCAATACATACAATAATTAGCTTATTAGCCACTCCACAATGTGTACACATATCAAACAAACATCATATTGTTTATCACAAATACATACAATTATTACTTTAAAAAAACAGAACAAAAAAAAAATAAAGTGAATATGTTAATCTCCATCTGATGTTGGGGAAGCAGGGAAGAGATGGTTGTGATTTATTGGCCCCTTTAGATTCAGACTATAACGTACTGGTTTACATGTGAGTTGATGAAAAGTACTAGTGTGTAACCTCTCTTAATGCTCATATCTGCATTGGTAGCCCCATGTGATAAATCCAGTGCTTTAACTCAAAGGGATTACTGTGATGGAAGCAATTTAGACCAATGGAAGGCCTGTGGAGGAGTATATTTTTTAATAGGATGCATCCCACAAGTTTTATTATTCAAAAAGAAGCACAGTCTAGTTATAGCTAAACTTGAGGGTTAAGTACTCGGCTAGTTTATTCTTGATGTTAAGGTACTGAAGTGATAGTCCCAATACGTTATGAAGATAGCTCCTGAAAATTTCTAACTTTACTTTTAAGTACCGGGGATTATGCTGTAAAAGTGTAAATGGTCAGAGAGAAATCACAGGAAGCCAAAACAGTCATGGGAGGTGAATAAATTTATAGTCTGCATTAAACTGGTATTTGGGGAAAGGAGTTTATACCTATCATCAACTCAATTTTCTCTACTGATTTTAAGTCCACTTTTCAAACATTGGTTTGAATATCAAGGTGAGGTCCCTTTATATTCATTGTGTTTGGGGTACTTTTAACAGAAAATATTAGTGGCTTAAGCTTGTAACAAAATAAGTTTCTGTGTTTTGAAAGCAGAAGAGCAATTCTCTAACACCGTTACTGAATCTTGTTGATACATAGGGTGTCACGTCATTAACTCTGAGAAGCGTGAGTTTTAAGAGTAACCTGCACTAAGACCCACAAAAATCAAAGTCAAAAGAAGAGTAAGTATATTTGATGATGCTCAGCAAGGTCTATTAGTGACATGGAGCTATTCCTCAAGAAGGTGAAGTTTCTTTGTACAAACATTTATTCCCTGGCTGGAAACCCAATTCAGATCTATAAGTACAAATCACTGTATAATTGAAAGGATGCCAAACTAAGGGCAGTTCTAAATTTGGACAGACTAATCAAAGAAGAAATCTTTGGGAATGAAAATTGTTTAAGCCAAAAGTTAAAAGGAAGATTCATTGTTAAAAAGTGAGCTATTTTTTACATAGTCACACAAAGATTTCTGTACATCTAAATCAGGCTTTTTCACTCTTGACACTTACAACACTTGGGCATTATTAACAATTGCTTGCTATGAGGGAAGGTATCCTGTGCATTGTAGGCTGTCTAGCAACATCTTTGGCCTCTACCTACTACATACCAACAGCACAACCCTTTCCACCACCAGTTGCAGTAAACAAAAATGTCTCCTGACATTGCCAAGCATCCCTTGAGATTGGGGCAAGATCATTCTTTTCCTTCCAATGAAAACAACAGATCTAAATTAATTATGATAGAAAAATCTTTCATTTGACATGATTTCATCAACTAGTATTAGTGATAATAGCTAAAATTTAAACTCACCATGTGCTATTTATTTTGCTTGTATCTCATATAATTCTCACAGTTCTATCAAAGAAACTTTTATTATCAATTCTTTTAAAACATTTAATTTTATGTTATTAAATAAATGAATGAATGTATTATATCATTTGGCAGATGAAGAAACTGTGGCTTAGAGAGGTTAAGAAACTTGCTAGGAATGGATAGAATGAAAAATTAAATCAAGTTCTACTTCCAAATCCCATGGATGTAACCATTATATAACCATATTTTGGTATAGTCTTGACTTGTCATGGAAAAAAAAAGATACTAAAAAGTGACATAATAGCTAATTATAATGCTAAGATTTAAATATCTAAGATAGAGCAAGTTAAAAATGTCTATTCTCACACTATTGTACTTCTGGTAGAATTTCAATCTAATACAATCTGTATGGAAAGAAGTATGGAGAATCCTCAAAGAACTAAAAGTTGACCTCCATTTGCTTCTGCAATCCCATTACTAGGTATCTACCCAGAAGAAAAAAAAATCATTTTCACACAAGAACATTTACACTAGAATGTTTATTTCACCAGAATTCACAATTGCTAAGATATAGAACAACCCAAGTGCTCATCAACCCATGAATGGATTAACCAGCTGTGTTATATGTATACCAAGGAGTATTATTCAGCTACAAGAACAGATGGAGACTTTACATATTTTGTATTTACCTGCATGGAATTGAAACATATTCTTCTTAGTAAAGTTTCACAAGAATGCAAAAACAAGTATCCAAGGTACTCAATATTAGTATGAAACCAATATATACACAACTATACACTCACACAAAAGAAAAACACAAGTATTTTCTAGTGAGGGGAGGAGAAGAGGGGAAGGAGAAAGGGGACGATGGAGGGTGATTGGCGATCTCACCTAATGCACACAATGTGAGGGTATTCAGCATATCCCCTGGGTGAAGGGCTCAACTACAACCTGAACTTTACCTTAAAAATGAAAACAATGTGACCTAAACATTTGTACTGGATTAAGATAAATATACAAAAGTCAATTATATTTCTATATACTAACAATGAACCAAAATGAAAGATGCAACATTGTTTCTAATTACCCACCCAATGGCATAAATCTAACAAACATGTTTAAAACATTATGCTAGAAATATGCAATGCTGAGGAAAGAAATCAAAGATTTAAATGAATGAAGAAGCATACTGAGTTCATGGATTGAAGGTACAATAGCAAAATTTCAATTTTTCTCAAATTGTTATACAGGTTTAACAAAATTCTTATCAAGATCCCAAAAAGATATTTTTTATGTAGATATAGATAAGATCCTTTAAAAATTTATATAGAAAGGAAAAAGAAGAATAACAGTTTTAGAACAATTTTGAAAAATAATAATAAAATGGAAAGAACCAGCCTATGTGACTTTAAGATTTATTA